>JASPKZ010000100.1:0-141176 GCA_030220185.1 Diploptera punctata | reverse complement strand
GTACACATAGTGTAAATAATATTAGGGTAAGAAAGTATTTCACCAAACAGTGCCGATATTGCGCGTGTGACAACATGAAAAGTAAAGTGAAGAAAAAAAAAAGTGCCGTTAAATTTTTATACGATCAATAAGTGCTGTCGTTAACAACACCGCGTAGTGTTATATTAATGGAAGAAAATAATACACATAGTAAAGACAGTGATTTTCAGACACTAATTTGAAGTTATTGTATTGTATATGTATTGTATGTATTATGCTCATGAATGTTATTTCAGGAAAGAAGATTTCTTAGTACGATAAGCGTGTTAATGTATGTTTACAAACACTGATGACGTATTGTTCTTTGTCATGAGATTTCAAATATGTAAGTCAACCACCCAGTCCCCAACAAAACAGGTACGGTTGGAGCCAAAGAAAAAAAATTATAATTTATTATGTAACAAAAAAAAAACGAGAGTGCTTCTCATTTAATTAATTTCAAAGCCTCAAAATTACTTAAATAAAAAAGCGGGCAATTTGTGACAAGTCATTCGCTCAGCCTCTTATTTCAGTAAAATAAGTGCCTTCATCAAAGTGAATAATTTATGAAACCGTAATTATCATCAGAATTAGGGCATATGTATATTCAAACGAATTGTAATGAAAATTGGAATCCAATAGTAACAAAATTAAAATGATATAACCTACCACAAAATAATTTGATAAGCAATAAATAAAACAGTAGTACCAAGCAATTAGCGCCAGTCATATACCTGGACCCTTGCTATTGTAGGGAACGAAATTAGTAAACATCATACAATGGATCCTTAAGCCCTTATACAATGGGGAAAAAGTCTGCAGTTTCTTTTGTCAAGAGGATTTACAAGACTGCTCTATTATCAACTTGCTATAACAATGCTAAGCCCAAAAAACTTCTTACAAAAGGCTGGGAAGTCACAAACAAGCAATTGGATTTCCCTAGGTAACTTGTGGAAAGAGTTATCCCCAAACTAATTTCAACTAGTACATGTCGTTAACAGCGGGTGATTTCCTTGCGGCGTAAGGTAGATGCCGACAGTAGATAGCCGCGCCCTTAAGGACCACTCCATTTGGTCAACTCTGAAAATTTTATATGATGAGGCAACTAATTTAAAGGGAGGGAACGAGGCCACAAACTTCTAAGTTTAACACCCACGATAACGCCCTTAAGGTAAAATCTACCAATCAAAATTAGTATAACATATAAACTGTTTATGAGACGATAAGACTTTTGGTGGAAGGGACTAATGCCGGCCCACTCGGAATTAATAAATATTTTTACTTAACGAAAATTAGTGTCAGTTCAGCAGTAGTTAGTTAGGCAGTTCAGTAGTCGGTTGCGAGCAGAGTCGCGACTGGCGAATGTGCCGGTATAAGTTACAATCGCTTGGTTGAGTGTTATAACCATTATTAGTTCTGACCCACCAACAGCCTTCTCGTCAAACTCGTCGTTCAATACGACGAATGTAATTCAAGTGACAATAAAAGTGCATCGTCAATTTCAAGACATCACACTGGGCCTACTGTTTTTTCCCTAAGTGAACATCCTTTCCTCACGGATTCCCGAGATTTTAGTCCATTGTTCTACCAGAACCTGAACCCATCTAGTCCGGAGCACAACTGTCCATGAACCCATATCCTTGGACCCATTAAAACCTTAAAACCCGATTACAGTCCTTTTTTCTTTAAAATTAAAATTAATTTAACTTTTATAAAAAAAAAATCACTATGAGGTTTAATTTAAGATTAAATTTAAATGCTTCATACCTCACCTCATATCCAGTCTTCAAATTAGACTGCAGTTTCAAAGACTTGGCAGCTTAACTAAAAGAACTCACGGTTTGGGGAAAAAATCCACATTCAAAAAAACAGGAAAGAAAAACTTATGAACTTCGAAATTCCCATGGATTCTGATTGGATCCGGAGGTTTATTGGTCCACCAACAGAGGGAAAAAGAAGTAGTTGTTCTGATCGACATAACATCAGTCGACGAGAAATCACTGAAGATGAAGCTGCCAAGGCTTTGAAACTGCAGTCTAGTTAGAAGACTGGATATGAGGTGAGGTATAAAACATTTTAATTTCTTCTTCACTTCACGGGTTAGGCAAAAATTGCCTGTTCTGCCTCACAGTTGTTCTGTCCATCTTTTCACTGGCCTTCCTACATTCCTTGAATCTCTTGGCTTGTACCTGAATGCTGCTCTTGGTAATCTTGTTACATTCATTCTTTCCGTATGTGTAAACCATTTCTCTCTATATTCTCATTCAATGGATATATATTTAACTCTGTTCTTATATCTTCATCATTTATCCGATCCAATCTTGTGCGCGTTTTGTTCTTCTAAAGAAGTTCATTTCTGCGATTTGTATGCATTTTAATTTAATCTTAAGATTAACTATCTGTTTCTTATAGTGGGATATTTAATGCCTCTCATGTTTGATGTTTGCAAATCTATGTACAAAAATGTATACTGTCATCTAAAGTGCTTGGGGAGCATGCCATAACATAATTGGTTAAGGCAATATGCTATAAGCTAGAAGCGTTGGAGGTTTGAGTCCTAGTGGGCCACGCTTTAAACCTTCTGGTGGCACCATGGCCCTAGGGTTAACTCAGCCTCTAATGGAAATGAGTACAGAAGCTTGTTCTGGCGGTAAAGATGTCCGTCATGCAGGGCTGACATCTCGAGCTGATTGTGTAAAAAGGTGGGAGTCTTAACGTCCTACTACCTCAAGAGGTCTGTAGTGGGATCACTCTACCTTATCTGGGGCAACTAGAAACTGGCAAAGATCTAATACCACATATCGTAACAACCACGTTATCTCCATCTTAAGAAACCATCTATATGGTCTGTCTACAAATCCTGGTTCTTGATTTTCCCCCTTTGTTCAGAATTACCCTCAGGGTGTCCAACAAATTACAAATATGAAATTGCAGACTATTTCCTGGTTTTTTCAGGGCATCAAAGAATAATTCCCAAATTTTTTTAGTGCTAAATTGAATTAATTCCAGTAAAGGTAATTTTCTAAAAATATCTATGAGGTTTCTTTAATTATTATAAGTTAAGAATTTAAACTCACCTCATATTTCCTTATTTTTATTTGCAGAAAACTACGAATATTGAAATTCCCAGGGAAAAATATAAAAAAAAATTTCATTTGGAAGTTCATCGGTCAGCCAACAGAGGGAGCAGAAATCAACCTACAGGATCGACAACTGCAAAAGCAACAGTTAAGATAAATTGACAATATCACGAAGGTGTGAAGAAACTAGTCTGCAAATAAAAATAAGGAAATATGAGGCGAGTCTAAATTCTTAACTCATAATAATATACTGTGCTACTTAAGTTATGTAGGTAGGAAATAACACTATGAGGTTTATTTTAATTTTGTTGAGTTGTTTCTTGACTCACCTCATACTTCTTAACTCCCTCGCAGATCCGGATTTCTCACTGTATTTGTGACATTCTCAATGCTGTTCACATTCACAACTGATGTCCAATGGTCTCCTCTCCTGCAGACTGACCTCCATGCCATCTGATGGCTGACCGACGAACTTCCAAATCAATCCCCTCTCCTTATCACCAGGTATTTTAAAATTCATAGTTATGTTTTTATTCTTGCATATGTAAATTTTTTTCCCAAATTGTGAGTTCCTTTGGATTTCCTAATTGTTTAAATAATTTTGTTTTGGTTTCTATTCTATGTTTTTTCTGACCAGGCATATGCAGCTATTGCAGATTTTTCTGTTTCTTCATTTTAACATTTCTGAGGTGTTCCTTTAATCTTGTATTTAAATTCCTTCTTGTTTTTCCTATGTATATCTTTTCACAATCTTTAAAAAAAATCGGGGATTTATCAATTAATTGTAAGGATTGTGAAAAGATATACATAGGGGAAAAAAAAAGAAAAAAAAAGAAGGAATTTAAATACAAGATTAAAGGACACCTCAGAAATGTTAAAAATGGAGAAATAGAAAAATATGCAATAGCTGCACAGGTCTGGTTAGAAAAACCTACAATAGAAACCAAAACAAAATTACTTAAAAAATTAGAAAAATCGAAAGAACTCACAATTTGGGGAAAAATTTACATATGCAAGAATAAAAACATAACTATGAATTTTTAAATACCCGGTGATAAGGAGAGGGATTTGGAAGTTTGTCGGTCAGCCATCAGATGGCGCGGCAGTCTGCAGGAGAGCATTGGACGTCAGTTGTGAATGTGATACAGCATTGAAAATGTCACAAATACAGTGAAGATATCCGGATCTACGAGGGAGTTAAGAAGTATGAGGTGAGTCAAGAAACAACTCAACAAAATTAAAATATACTGTGCTATTTATTTACATCCTTTAGTTCTTGCAAGGAAGAGCCTGATGACCTGACTCCACTATGTGGATATCTAGAATTACTTGTGTTTGAGACTCCAGTGGAAATGGACATGGAATTAGTTGCCACGATTGTAGCTGCCTGTGATGTAATTCGAAACACACCGGGTGGAGGCAACAGAATCTTGTATGCTGATGTCATGCTTGCAATTTGAACAACTATAGTAAGATACAAAATTGTGTCAATGAAGGTACTTGCAGTTAACTGCATAAATAATGTAAATAAAAAAGACTGGACAGTAGTGTGAAAGACAACTTTACTCCCTTATATCCTGTAAGCTGGGTTACCTATCTCACATTGTTTAGTGGAGCATCGCTCATATCCTAATTAATTTCTGCACGCTCTTACAGAAACACTCGATTTGGTGTTTACTTAATGAAAATTCTGATGTATTTAATAAATAAAACTCTCAAAATTTTAAGTGATTTTCATAAATATTTATTTTATTTAACATTTGTAACAGCTACAAAATATTTATTTTTTTCAAATGCCCCAGGTTTGTCTTTCGACATTCCTGGTTTCTCTCCTGGCATGGCATACTTGTAATCCACCTCTGAGATTGGGCGTCTGGAAGGCAGGGTTACGTTGCCCCGATGATATGATGGGTGATGATGATGGATGATGATAATGGTGCACCAGGAGAGTCCCTAATCCTAAGCTTAACCTAAGATGAATATGAATGATGATGATTGCGATGGCCATATGATTTTGGGGACCGTTTGGGCCTTAAAGTTTTCCTGACATTTTCTTACAGGTGAGGAAAACCCCCGATAAAAACCTCACCCAGAAAAACTGTCCCGACTGGGGATTGAACCCGGGCCCGCTGCGTGACAAGGCAGCATGCTACCTGAGACCACAGTGGTAGACAATATATAAAACTGTTATTCTACCAGTTACATTATATGGATGTGAAACATGGACTCTTACTTTAAGGAAGGAAAGGAGATTACAATATTTGAGAATAAAGTTCTAAGGAAAATTTATGAACCAAAGAGAGATGAACACACCCGTGAATGGAGAAGACTAACATAACAGTGAACTACATGGTCTTCATAGGAAGCCAGATATAATAAGAACAGTTAAGTCTTGTAGACTATGATGAGCAGGACATGTGGCACAAATGGGGAATGAAGGATGTGCATGGAAGCTTCTTGTAGGAAAACCAGAGAGGAAAACGCCCAATTGGTAGACCAAGAATGAGGTGGGGGAATAACATTAACTATGATTTGAGAAAGTAGATTATACAGGAAATGATTGGAGAACATTAGCTCAGGATAGGGATGTGTGGAGAGCTTATGTCCGCACAGCCATGAACCTATGCGTTCAATACTGCCAGTGAGTTAGTTTTGTAACAGCTGTTTCATTACACTGTACCTTCATCAGACGAATGTCATAAATACAAATAAATTTTCTTTTTAATAAATTATATCTAATATATAAAAATAAATATTTGTTTCGATGTTCTTATTATTAATTTCATACATCTCAATGATGGATAAATCATATTTGAAGAGAAAATTATACGCTCAGACCGGGACTTGAACCCGGACCCTTGGTTTTCTAGTCCAAGTGCTGGCATTTATAATGTAATGTATAATTCCCAAATATGTCTTCTTAATATAGAAGCCGCCATTTGCAAAGATAGAAGCATTCAAAGCTTCAAAGCATTCGGTGGGCGGGAATTACAACGTATATAGAGAAAGATTTGTGTTTAGATCGGTACTTGCTCAGGTAGCTCAAATGGTAGAGCACTTGGACTAGAAAACCAAGGGTCCCGGGTTCAAGTCCCGGTCTGAGCGTATAATTTTTCTCTTCAAATATGAAATATTTGTTTGTTTGTTGGTTTGTTCGTACTTTATGTGCAGCCATACCGTTGATCCGATTGTGATGGGGTTTTTTTTGGCAAAATGTTCAAGAGATTCCTGGGATGAACATAGGCTACAAGAAAGTTGTATACTCAACTCATACACCCTTAAAAATCGCCCTTTGTAGTGGAAAACGTGAAAAAAGTAGCTCTTTGGACGCTTAAGTGGCTTATGCTGCCTAAACCATAAGAAATACACAAAATTAATGTACACAGAATTGAATATCTCAAAAAGCTCTATAAAAGGTCCACGACAGCATATGTTTATCTTTTACAGATAACTCACATAACCATTTTTGTCTTTCATTGATGCCAAGAAGATCAAGACAAGTATGTAGATTCCTGTGCAAGCATAGCAGTACATGGTGGGTATTCTTTTATGGATAACTCACAATAACAAATTGTCTTTTCGCTCATTTATGCCAAGAAGATCGAGATAAGTAGATTCCTGAACAACACCGGGTAATCAGCACGGGGAATCTTAAAATAATTACGATATACATTTATAATTATTTTTCATTTTACTTATTCAACTAATCACTAGAAGTACATTTTTTTTTTTGTCTTTCAGCTCATTTATGCCAAGATCAGGATGAGTAGATTCCCGGACAATGCCGGGTAAACAGCATGGGGTATCTAAAAATAATAACTAACTAACTCACTGGCACTATCAACCCATAGGTTCATGGCCGCATGGACATAAGCTCTCTATATATCCCTATCCTGAGCCAATGTTTTCCAACCATCCCCTGTATAATCTATTTCTCTCAAATCATAGTTAAAGTTATTCTCCCACCTCATTCTTGGTCTACCAACTGGGCGTTTTTCCTCTGGTTTTCCTACAAGAAGCTTCCATGCACGTCTTTCATTTCCCATTTGTGCAACATGTCCTGCCCATCGCAGTCTACGAGACTTAACTGTTTTCATTATATCTGGCTTCCTATAAAGACCATGTAATTCACTGTTATGCAGTCTTCTCCATTCACCTGTCTGTTCATCTCTCTTTGGTCCAAAAATTTTCCTAAGAACTTTATTCTCAAATACTCGTAATCTCCTTTCCTGCCTTAAAGTAAGAGTCCATGTTTCACATCCATATAATATAACTGGTAGAATAACAGTTTTATATATTTTCAGCTTAACGTTTTTTGAAAGGAGTTGGGACATCAAAAGTCTCTGCAATGCATAATAGCACGCATTTCCAGAATTGAGCCTATGTTTAATTTCCTTGTGCATCTCATTCCTATTTGTGATTACTGTTCCTAGGTATTTGAATTCACCCACTTCCTCAAAATTTCCCTCATTTGTCATTAGCTGTCCATTTCCATGATGTAATGTATTTTATGTGTGACCATATATTTAGTTTTATTGATAATTACTTCCAGTCCCAATTTCTAAAAATAATTACGATATAAATTTTTCCCTTCACTTATTTAACTAAACATAAAACACATATATTTTCGTATTTTAGCTCATTTACGTCAAGAAGATTGGGATAAGTATATTCCTGGGCTACGCCGGGTAATCAGCACGGGGTATCTAAAAAATATTAATTTATAACTATTTCTCCTCTCACTTATTCAACTAAACATAAAAGCCGGGTATTAGCTAGTTATTTAATAAAATAGATATCTATGAAAATCATGAAAAACTATTATTTCTTTCAGAATCCCCCTGTATAAGATTTTTTTAAAGGTTTTTATGAATTTCAGTTAAGATTTAAAAACAATGAGGAACTGGCATTTAAAGCAGATACTCAAAGTGACACTCATTAAACATTCTTCTTTTGACAAATGTCATGTTTTCTGAATAAGTTCACAGATGTATTTCTTTAATGGTGATTATGACAAAACATACACTGGGAATGAATTTCTACGCTTTCATTTGTCTCAACGACGGATGTTAAATTTAACAAAACATGCTACTGAAATTAGTCCCTTTTCAATACCTCAGAAAATTAGTATGGTGATCCGATAGGAGTTCTTATTTCAAATTTGATGTTTACTGATGTAGTGCAAATCTACGAAGTCATTCAGCTTCTTCACCTTATAAATTGTCGAATGTCCTTTTACAAGTTCACTGTTTACTGCTTCCTCACCTAAAACATCAAAAACACGAGTTTCTGGTACAAACATTCTGTTGGTAAAATAAAAATTCTTACTGTAACAGTAGACATTATGCATAATGTAAATCATAAGAATTACATCTAAATCTAAAACAATACAAAAAAAAAATTTAATTTGAAAGGAAAATTGTAAAATGCAGGCTTTTCATGGTTGGTATTCATGGTATTAGAAGATTCTGGGCTATAAGGCCGGGATCATTAACTGGTATTTAATTTTAGGAAGTGATATTTTGAGGTTATTTTAATTATATTATTTTTAGTCTGATCATCTTACCTCAATATTAATGTTGATTTATTCTTGAATATGTTTCAAAACAATTCTGTTTTATCGTCAGCTTGTCCAGACTGTGGACACAGTCTGGACAAGCTGACGATAAACAGAATTGTTTTGAAACATATTCAAGAATAAATCAACATTAATATTGAGGTAAGATGATCAGACTAAAAATAATATCATTAACTGATGTTTCTCCCATAAATTTGTCCCTCGACTACACAGGCATCTTCAATGCAAGTTCTTTTATACTGCAGCCACCGATTCTCCGGCCTTGACGTTTTCACGATATGGATATTCAGTGGGAGTGGCCGCTTTATGTATGTGGTTAGCAGACATACAACTGACAACATCTCAGCAATTTCAAACCTTACTAGCACGCTATAGGTGCATCAAGAGCAGTGATTGGTTGTGGCAGACATCTACTCGCACTACAACCGTATCCTTATTGGCAGTAGAGGGGCGAATTCTCCCTTTACCTTTTGTATAACCTAAACTTCAGAGCCAGAGATATGGTGGCTCGGGTATAGGTGGTGTTCCCTGGTCAGAAGCACAGCTCTATATGAACGGTAGACTGCTGGTCCCCAAATAGCTGAACGACTATCCAATCAGCTTTGACATCTTCCAGCCATTCGGGGACCAGCACAAGTATAAATACCAGGATCCAGCTGTCCTGCTCAAGCCAAGCTTCTGACCAGGGAACACCGCCTAGAAGAACTCGCCACTTAAGATGCCTTCCTTAATATTGTTTAGTTGTTTCTTGACTCACCTCATACTTCTTAACTCCCACGCAGACTCGAGTTTCTTCACTTCATTTGTGACATTCTCAATGCTGTATCACATTCACAACTGATGTCCAACGGCCTTAGACATCAGTTGTGAACGTAATACAGCATTGCGAACGTCACAAATAAAGTGAAGAAACTCGAGTCAGCGTGGGAGTTAAGAAGTATGAGATGAGTCAAGAAACAACTAAACAATATTAAAATAAATCTCATAGTTAAAATTCATCGGAGAACATATTGTTTAAACAACTCACCTCATAGGATTCATGCTTCCATGATATCGCGATTTCAACATAGTCATGTTCATCTTCAGCCATAACTCCGACT
The DNA here is from genome assembly GCA_030220185.1 of Diploptera punctata. Classification (NCBI taxonomy): domain Eukaryota; kingdom Metazoa; phylum Arthropoda; class Insecta; order Blattodea; family Blaberidae; genus Diploptera; species Diploptera punctata. Next base: position 131,400 of record JASPKZ010000100.1, on the reverse strand, counting down.
GACAAAATTCTTCGGCCGTCAACTATTCTATTGATGGCGACAATAGAATAGTTGACGGCCAAAGAATTTCATCAGTCGGAGTTATGGCTGAAGATGAACATGACTATGTTTGAAATCGCGATATCATGGAAGCATGAATCCTATGAGGTGAGTTGTTTAAACAATATGTTCTCCGATGAATTTTAATGATTATACCTCATAATGTTTACTTCCCAACATTAATTTAATATAAATCTCATAGTGTTATTTCCTACCTACATAATTTAATGCCTTCCTTAGTCGAGGAAAAAACACCAGTTATGGATCATGGATTTATAGCCTGTAATCTTCTAATACCATTTAAAGGAAAAATTCTATTAAAAACAAAATAAATTATAAAACTATAGAACAGATACAAAATTTTAATTACTGCACTTAGGTTGTAAAATTAGGAACATAAAAAATTAAGATGTACAAAATAAAATATAACAATTTAAATATTTGTGCAAAATAATAAAACCAGAAATCTTAAAATTTTACAAACTGACTGTCCCAGCTCTCCTATATGGGTGTGAAACCGACTTTGACAAAGAAGGGATCCAGGTAAATAGAGTCTGCAGAGATGAAATTGTTGTGACCCCGGTAGCAGGATACCAAAGAACAAACAGAAAGAAAAATGAAGACATCAGAAAAGAGTTAAACATATCGAATCCTAACAAGAAAACACCACAATATTAGAACACTTTTAGGAAGAGAAGACCACTGACTGGTTCTACATCACAAACATACAAGCAAGAGGACATCCAGCAAAGAGATGAACAGATCAATTTTATAAACTTTGAGATTGGAATAGACCTAAACCATGCTGATAATGATCGACTGTTAAGGCAACAATATACTTTTCAATTTCACTATTTTAAACCTGAGCTGCCAGATTGGAATGTAGGTATTCAATCAATCTTAAGATGGATGTTTCTAAAGATTATAGGTCCGATAAAATCATTAAACTAGCAGTAACTATAGGTAGGCACTCAACCATATATAAATATTTTCAATTTATAAACAAGTTGGATAAAACATTTCTACATCTCACCTCATAAATTTCCATGTTTTCACAATACCAAGTTGGAATTTAACTGATGTGAAGGCAAAGGCCTTTGAAACCAGTATCATGAAAACATGAAACTTTATGTACAAAATTTTTTATCATACTCCAATTTATAAATTGAAAATTATCTCAAATTGTTACTTCCCACTGTAATTTTAATTAAAACCATAGAATGTTGACGGATGCTTATAAATTGTCTCTATATTACTATTAAGTAACGACATAACCATTAGAATTTGTTCTTCAATGGCACTACAGCCGAATAAGGACTTCGCCTCCTCCAGACATCACTCTCCATAGAAAACTTTCCCTAATTTTTATTTTACATTTTTAAAGTGTTGGTGCAAACAATCCCACCATCTACTGTTAGCTCTTTCTCTTAATCTGGTTCCTTGAGATTGCAGATTTGTTTCACCTTTCTATTATTTGGCATTTTATTAATATGTCCAATCCATCTCGAATGGCCAAGCTTAATATTTGCGACAATATCGAGGTCTAATATTAAGATTAAATTAAAATATGTCATACCTCACCTCATATCCAGTCTTCTAATTATACTGCAGTTTCAAAGCCTTGTCAGCTTCATCTTCAGTAATATCTCGTCGACTGATGTTACGTCAATCATAAGAACTACTTCTTCTTCCCTCAGTTGGTGGACCCATAAACGTCCAGATCCAATCAGAATCCGTGGGAATTTCAAAGTTTTTCTTTTTTGTTTTTTTTATGTGGATTTTTTTCAAACTGTGAGTTATTTTTGTTTTTCTATTTATTTAATTAGACTGGGTTTTGGTCTGAAAAACATCTAATTGAATCAAAAGCCAGTCTAATTAAAAAATAGAAAAACAAAAAGAATTTGCGATTAGGGAAAAAATCTACATTAAAAAAAAACCAAGAAAGAAAAACTTATGAATATATTAAATTAATGTTGGGAAGTATACATTATCGACTACCAAAATCTGTTTTGGAATGGAAACCTGAGGGAAGACGAGGCAGAGGAAGACCTAAAACCTCCTGGAGTCAGGGAATATGTTTATACATGAAGGAGAAACATCTATAACCAGGAGTCTGGATGGACCGACAAAATTGGCTATTAGGAATCAAACCATGTCAAAGACATTAATCAACCGATGATCTAAGTGGTTTTATCATCAATATTGAGTGAAGAACATATTTTTAATAACTCACCTCATACATTTCAAATTTGTTTAAAACCGTTGGTTTCAAACATTTTTTTTGTTCATTTTCAGTCATGACTCCAACTGTTGAAACAAACAGAGAATTTCAACAGTTGGAGTCATGACAGAAGATGAACGAAAAATTTGTTTGAAACCAACGGTCTCAAAACAATTTCAAATTGTATGAGGTGAGTTATTAATTAAAAATGATCAATATTATAAAAACTTATGAACTTTGAAATTCCCGCAGAATCTGATTGGATCTGGAGGTTTATTAGTCCACCAACAGAGGGAAGAAGTAGTAGTTCTTGTGATCGACATCAGTCGACGAGATATTACTGAAGATGAAGCTGCCAAGGTTCTGAAACTGCAGTATAATTAGAAGACTGGATGTGAGGTGAGGTATCAAGTATTTTAATTTAATCTTAAATTAAACCTCATAGTGATTTTTTCCTATAAAAGTTCAATATTGAGATCTAATAATTATATTAATTCTTTATCATATCTTGTTCTCCAGATGCTATCTATATAAACTGCTCCCTCAGTACATTTTTTCAAAAATATTTAAACGGTACAGATATAAGAATCAAGTACCCAAGTATCATAATCATAATAACGTTATTGGTCTAATCAATGCTCTATATATCTTAGTTTTGTTACATCTAAGAACAGACACACTCTTTAATATGGCAAGAAGAGCATAATTTTCTTTATTTCCAATTCCAATTATTGGGTCAGCTTCATATTTCGTTGTTTCTTGTAAGACATTTTCAAAGCTTCTCTGCTCCATCTTCAGTTGATACAGACTATTTATTAAGAAGAACCTCATAATGTTACTTCCTACTGTGATTTATTAACTGAGAACAGTTTTGGCTTCCCTCACAATCCTCCACTTTCCTGCTGTGCCATTTCTTTCCTGTCTTCTGATTCACTCACTCTTTTAATCCATCTCCACATCTCTTCCTTCTTTCCAATTCCTATTATTTCATTGTTCAATTGCTACTATGTTGTCCTATCATTTTGGATCCTTTCTATGTGGCCTAACCAACTAAGCTTCAATTATTTAATATGCTACACTAGATCCTCTCACTTCCACCTCAAATCAGATCTAACCCCCACATTTCATTCTCCTCTATTAAGCGATATATATATCTAAAGATACTCCTTTAAAATATTCATAGGACATTCATGTCATCTTTGTTCACTGTCTAGGTTTTAGCTAAATGCGTGACAAGTCAAATTAAGATTTTGTATAATTGAAGTTTTGTTTATAATAAAAAAAAATATCTGCCTGAATCCGGAATCAAATCCCAAAACTTCAGCTCTCCATGCTGATGCTCTGACCACTGAGCCAATTAGACATTCATACCCATTCATGCAGAAACCTTCCTCTAATTCTCTAATTAAACTTTGTAGTTTTCGTTATTAGTCTTGATTTCAGTAAATAGTCAAAAAAAAAAATATAAAATAATATTTTGATGTATTTATTTTAAATTTAACACTTCTCACTGAAGGACAATTACATTTGAAGAGAAAAATTCATTAATAGTAAGTGGAGAACATATTTTTAACGACTCACCTCATACAATTTCAAATTTCTTTGATACCGGCGGTTTCAGACAAAATCTTGTCCCTCTTCAGTCACGGCTTCCACTAGAGGGACAAGATATTGTCTGAAACCGCGGTATCAAAGAAATTTGAATTATATGAGGTGAGTCGTTAAAAATATGTTCTCCGCTCACTATTAATGATATAACTTCATAATGTTTACTTCTCAATATTAATTTAAATATAGAAAAATTCATGCCTAAACTCAGATTTGAATCCGAGGTCTCTGAGCACGGGTATGGAAAACTAGAGACCTTGGATTGAAATCCCAAATTTAGTTGTAAATTTTTCTCTTCAAACATAAAAATTAAAATGAGTATATTAAGTAAATGTTGAGGTATAATCATCAGTTGGAGTTATGGCTGACGATGGACATAATTATGTTTGAAACTGTGCAGTATCATGAAAAACATGAAATTTATGAGGTGAGTTGTCAAAAAATGTTCTCCGATGAATTTAAATTAAAATGAGATACCTAGCAGGTGCCGTCGTTCCCAATTACATTAATTTTCTTTTAGATAGATATATCGGTTGATTAATGTCTTTGACATCGTCCGATTCCTAATAGCCAATTTGTCGGTTCATCCAATCTCCTGGTTGTAGATGTTTCTCCTTCATGTATAAACATATTCCCTGACCCTAGGAGGTATTAGGTCTTTTTAATTTTTTTTAAAAAATCTAGCCCGGTTTCCAAAAGGCCTACAGCTTTTAAATTGTTTTTAACTTATTTGAGGACGTCAGCAATTGCTAAGTATTATTTTAATGGTATCAAAAGATTCCGGGCTATGTGGCTGTGGTCTATAACTGGTGTTTCTTCCAGACGTTTCTCCCTCAACTGCAGAGGGCATCTTCAGTGGCGAGTGCTTCCAGCTGTTGTTTCCCTGGACGCTTTCTGCCGTTCATTCGCAGTCGAGTGTACGACAGGGAAACAACAGCTGGAAGCGCTCGCCACTGAAGATGCCCTCTGCAGTTGAGGGAGAAACATCTGGAAGAAACGCCAGTTATAGACCATGGCCACATAGCCCGGAATCTTTTAATACCATGATTACCGGCCGTGAAAGCCTGCATTCCACAATTATTTTAATATTTTATTTTGTTTTCAGTAATTTTAAGTTTTCAAAATATCCTTTATTTCCTATCATTAATCTGTTGTTAATTTCTTCTGATATTGCTCCGTTATTATTAATGTGGAATCCCACTTACGTAAAATTATTAATCTTCGCAAAAGTATGATTTAATATTATGATGACACACTTGTTTTTATCTATGTTAATAACCAATCTAGTTGGCTTACCTCCGGTTTATGTTATTGACTATTTTTTTATTTGATTGAATAACATTAACATTTATGGGGTTTGTATTTTTTATTCCTTTTTTTTTTCAATTATCTGTTAATTTAGTGACACAATTTACTGTTTTTTCGGCTAATTATATGTTTTGTAAGTACAATTTGTTAACATTATATTTAGAGATATTTCATTTTTTCATTAAGTGTATTGATTACTATTCCATTAAAAACACAGTAATTTTCATTAATTTCTATTATTTTAAAACAAAGATGGCTCACAACACTTTACCAGTTTTTAATAATAAAAACAATGTCTAATATCTAAAACATTCACATATTGATAAAAAAAATCTTTGCTGAAAAAACTGTCTACCTATTCTTTTTTTATTTGGAAGGGTTGAAGCTACTTTTTTTTTTACTCTCCTGAAAAATCAACTTTTTAGACAAGACTTTCTTTGAAACAATGTCTTCAATTATATAATCACACTGTAATTTATACAGTTTTATATTTATGTAAATAATACATATTGAAAAACTATGATATAAAAGAAAAAGATAATATGTAAACATATTTTGCATCTAGAGAACAAAAATATGTTTTAGAAACTCAAGTCCAGAAAAACTTAATTCCTTGTATTGACTTCGACTTTCACGGCCGGAGTTGCTATGATGATCTTGAAGAAGATTTCTGGGCTGTTGGCCGTGGTCTTGAGGCTTGAAGTTCCCTGATGTTTTGCCAGAGACTGCATCTGGCATCCTCAAGGGTTGTCGAGACTGGCAATTTTGTTCACTGATTGTCCTATTTATACCGTTCACTGCAGTGTGTTTTCTGCACGGTCCGTTCCTTCATAAGTTACATCTGCCTTCTGATTGGTCAGCAGTAGAGACTTCCATTGCTCCTATGCATTGCTGCATCTGGCATCCTCAAGGGTTGTCGAGACTGGCAATTTTGTTCACTGATTGTCCTATTTATACCGTTCACTGCAGTGTGTTTTCTGCACGGTCCGTTCCTTCGTAAGTTACATCTGCCTTCTGATTGGTCAGCAGTAGAGACTTCCATTGCTCCTATGCATTGCTGCATCTGGCATCCTCAAGGGTTGTCGAGACTGGCAATTTTGTTCACTGATTGTCCTATTTATACCGTTCACTGCAGTGTGTTTTCTGCACGGTCCGTTCCTTCGTAAGTTACATCTGCCTTCTGATTGGTCAGCAGTAGAGACTTCCATTGCTCCTATGCATTGCTGCATCTGGCATCCTCAAGGGTTGTCAAGACTGGCAATTTTGTTCACTGATTGTCCTATTTATACCGTTCACTGCAGTGTGTTTTCTGCACGGTCCGTTCCTTCGTAAGTTACATCTGCCTTCTGATTGGTAAGCAGTAGGGACTTCCATTGCTCCTATGAGGTTGCTGTTTGAAGGAGCAATGGGAGTCCCTACCGCTGACCAATCAGAAGGCAGATATAACTTATAAAGGAACGGACCGCACAAAAAACACATTGCAGTGAACGGTATAAATAGGACAAACAGTGGACAAAATTGTCAGTCTGAAGACAACCCTTGAGGATACCAGATGCAGTCACTGGCAAAACGTCGGGGAACTTCAAGCCTCAAGACCACGGCCTACAGCCCGGAAGGAAATCATCTTCAAGATCATCACTTCATTCCTTCTTTCAATACTGCATTACTGAAATATATAGAAAAGTGAAGGGACAATTAATCAAATATTAATTTAATATTTAAAGGAAGTGGCACTATGAGGTTTATTTTAAATAATAGGACTTTGATATGCACGACTCAAATATGAGGTGAGTCGTGCACATCTATCTTCTATTATTTTAAATCTTAATTTATTGGTGACATTAATTAACATTCACTAAAAAATAATTTACTATTTTCAAGGCCATCTATATAAAATTTAAGAGATTTTATTAATATATTTCTTGAAAAACATAGAAAATATAAGCTATACTAGCCGTAAAAGTAGTGTTAAAACCCATTAAAATGTCTTCTTGAATAAGAAGCTGCTGGAAGGTATCTAGAACGAATGTTCTCAGCTTTAAGAACACAGGATTGTATGATGGAGAGAAAAATTTCTATCTAAATTGAGATGCCTAGATAGCTCAATGGTTTAGAGTACTGGTATGGTAAGCCAGAGATCTTGGAAACAAATCCAAGTTTAGGCATACATTTTTCTCTTAAAATATTAGTTTGTCATTCAATGTAAATAACAAATTTAAAATAAAAACAATAAAATATATTAGTTTGTAAGAGTACTGAACGTAGGGCTGTTATTTAATGTTTTTAGATAAAATTCATAAATTTTGAGGCAAAATATATCTAAATAATGAATTTTTTAATCTAAAGTAAAGCCATTTAGAAGAATTACGCTATGTGAAATTTTTCAAGTTAAGATCTAATTTTTTCCAACAAAAAATTTAACTCAAGGAGTGTACCAACCAACTCTCCTCTCTCCTTACACCTCTACTATGTGCACGTTCTTCTAAAAAATGCCATCCAAACTCTCGAGGGTAATATGCAATTTAAATGGAAACACTGACCTCAGAACTGTCAGATAAACGACTCTATTGCAAAACATAATGCAGTTTTGGAGATAGCAAATAAAGTGTTTGTGAATTAGCGTTCAATTAACATATCTTTACCATCTAGATGCGAGCAATGTTTCCCAAAATGCTGACAATTCTTTGTTACACCTCTATAACAACACTAGACCTTGTTAATTTGGCAATTCTTGCTCAGACAGCAGTCAATTAGAAGAAATGCTAGGATATTCAGTGTGTATCAAATCTACTATACTTTATTAAAGCCAAACTTACTATTTATCATATATACATATATTATGTTGGATGTTGAACACTGTACTGATCTGTTTACAATACATTATTGATTGTAGAACAATAAAGAAACTAATATCTTTAACCAGGAAAATAAATCTCACGTCACATAAATTTTCTTACCGGTACATGTTCCAGATTATCATCAAAACCTTCTCAATAAGAATATTTGAAGAGAAAAATTATACGCTCAGACCCAAGTGGTCTAGAGAACCAAGGGTCCCGGGTTCAAGTCCCAGTCTGAGCGTATAATTTTTCTCTTCAAATATGATTTATCCGTCATTGAGATGTATGAAATTAATAATAAAAACATCTTCTTAATAAGAATTCCAATATTTAATTTTTAAATTAATAGATTAATGAATTTTGAAATTAATTAATACATGTTACTTCCTATTATATTTTCATAAATATATGAATTTTGAAATATATTAATAAGTAAATGATTTTTTTAATAAATTAATATTATTATTTAATGGATTTTGAATAATTGATTAATAAATTTATGATTTTTAAATTAATTCATTTTGAAATAAATAAAACATAAATGATGATCTTGTAGGCCGTGGTCTTGAGGCTTGTAGTTCCCCGACGTTTCGCCAGAGACTGCGTCTGACATTCTCAAGGGTTGTCTTGAGACTGGCAATTCTGTCCGCTGTCTGTTCTATTTATACGTTCATCGTGATGTGTTCGTAAGTTGTATCTGCCTTCTGATTGGTCAGCGTTAGGGACTTCCATTGCTCGTAACGCTGACCAATCAGAAGGCAGATACAACTTACGAACACATCGCGGTGAACGTATAAATAGAACAGACAGCGGACAGAATTGCCAGTCTCAAGACAACCCTTGAGGATGCCAGACGCAATGTCTGGCGAAACGTCGGGGAACTACAAGCCTCACGACCACGGCCTACAGCCCGAAAATCTTCTTCAAGATCATCATAGCAACTCCGGCCGTGAAAGTCTATGTGAATACAAAACAATAATGAATTTTGAATTAATAAATTAATGATTAAATCAAAGAATTTTGAATAAATAAATAAAATACTAATAATGCATTTGGATATAAAATAAGCATTAAATCAAATAACTTTTCATTGAAAAATTAATGATTTTTAAAATAATTTTCAATTAAATAAATTTACTGATTAATTAAATTATGAATTTTGAAATAAATAAATGAATGAGTTTTAAAATAGGTAAAGAAATTAATTAATTTAGAATTAAAAAAATAATGCTTTTTAAAAATATATACAAGTAGATAAATAATATTAATTAATTTTGATAATAGCATATTTAATTAACAAATTCTTTGGGAGAACAATTTGTATGCAAGGTTCATGTATCCACCATAACAGGGAAAGGATATGCAGAACATCGGAAGACCAGCACAATAGTTGGAATCTAGCTGACAATAGAGATAATGGTCTCGAAAATGTCCGGATGAGAAAATTGAATGTAAGGTGAATATTTTTGATCCAATCTATTGATAATATTACCTCAATTTACAGTCATCTCCACTTATTTAACGTCACATGACCAGAAGTCTGATCTACTGACGGACCAAATTACCAACAGTCTAGCGTACTTAAGTATTAAGCTATAATAGAAAAAAATAGCTACAAAATCCATCCCTTGGGTAAAATAATATATTATCTTTGTTATAAAACCATTTCATCATTTGCATTTCATTATTTATCTCGATCAGAATTTTTAATGATTATACAGTATATCCAGTATTCACACATGTTACCATAAACTCTCATCCTCAAATACTGACAATGTTAATTAAGATATATTTTTATATTCTTTCAATTTTTGTGAGATCAATTCTCTTCCATAATTTCATTCTAATAACTTGGGAAAGAAATCTCTCTAAATAATATCATGTAGTAATTGTTAAAACCAAATCTAAGAAGTACAAAATTGTTCTTCTAGTGACGTCTAACTATACAGTAAAGTTCTTCTGTACAAATGATATACATAGGGATGTGTGAGCTGCAGTCTAAAACCAAATGTTAACTCCGTGCGAAGATTAATTCCTGAGATCTATCGAAAATACAAACGAGCGACATCATCACTCCACTGTGTCTTCAAATTAAAAAACAAATTAATTTCATAGGAACAATTCTGAAACAAATATTGCACACTAATGCAAAAATCACTTTACATTTTGCGTTAATCGATAATAAACTGAAATAATCACTCGGATAAAAGTCTGATTGGATGACTGCTTGTATTGTATGTACATAAGAGAGAAAATAAATACACGACTCAGAGTAACCCACACATCTCTACGAGAAGTCTTGAAGAGCTCACTGGGGATGAGGACTGGGGTTCTGGCTGGAACCAGGCAGAGTGGGGTAAGGATGCTGATGCATAGCGTTGAGGAATGGATTGCTGTAATATGCAGGATCAGGAGTTCCGTACGGAGCAGGTGCATACATGTTCTGTGGGTAGTAGTTAGCGCTTTGAGGCGCGGCGGTGGGGGAGGTAAGAAACCAGGGGGATGGCCAGGAGCAAACGGATGTGGATGCGGATCTGGCCTGTGGAATGCACTATACATGGACGCTCTTGCATAATCTGTGTCGTACTGATTTCCAGGATTGCTGTAGGTTCCATAGCCCATTGCAGGTGGCGGCGGCGGTGCATAGCCCGTTCCTGTAGCACCAGCCGGATATCCTCCGAGCATCATCGACTCATATGCACTCTGATGCGGTGGAGGGGGCAACAAACTGCCCTGTGGAGCATTTGAAGTTCCATTAGCATTGTACTGAAGAGACGGTGTTGATGATGACGATGTGGAGGATGTTGAAGTAGGTAGATTCGTTCCTCCAGTGGCGCTGGAGTTGTATTGACCCGGTGACTTGGGGTCAGGAGGAACCGAAGTCGTCGACGTTGAAGAATTATATTGGACTGGCGATGTTGAATTGGTTGATGTCGTAGCAGTACTGAAATGCACTTGCGGCGAGTTTGGCTCTTGCGAGGCATTTGTATTAGTGACGGCGGCTGGAGTAGAGCATGCACTATTATTACCACTACGTGAGCCGCCACTGACACTACTTGGACTCGCCATGTCTCTAACAGCTGTTGGAGTAGATGGATTTGTGTTGGAGGTAGCTGTTTTATTCGAAGATTCAGCTGCTGCATTAGAATTCCCTAGTTGACTTGTTTGATCCTTCTTCTGCAAGCCCATTCCTGAAATAATCCAAATCAGGATTAGAAATTCTAACCAATTCTAAATAATACGTCAACTGATATTTACTACAATCTTCTCTGATGCTAAATAATAAACGTAACTTAAGAATATTTAAATTAATATTGGGAAGTAAACATTATGAGGTTATACCATTAATGAAAGAGTGGAGAACTTATTTTTAACAACTTACCTCATACAATTTCAAATTTCTTTGATACCGGCAGTTTCAGACAATATCTTGTCCCTCTTGAGTGCAAGCCATGACTGAAGAGGGACAAGATATTGTCTGAAACCGCTGGTATCAAAGAAATTTGAAATTATATGAGGTGAGTCGTTAAAAATAACTTCTCCACTCACTCATTAAAGTAACTTAAGAATTTGAGAAAAGCTCATAATTGGAATGGATTTTTAAAGGAAGGATGAAGACATCATGGACGCACGAACTTACCTATTGACAAGTGGTGTTTACTGCCAAAAAAAGTAACAGAGAAATAAAATGAAATCAGAAAACGATGCCACCAGCAAGTTCTTCGTTTAGGAGTCCAACTAGCAGTGTAGAATTTCTAATGGAGTGAAAAAAATAATCTGTATGAACGGCAGGACATGCAATGCATTTTTTAAATAAAAAAAAAAGAAAGAAAAATAATACACATCAAATTACAACCAACATTACTTGTGTAACTTGCTGAATGTGTTACAACTTTACATCAATGTCAAATATTGAAAGACGCAGATTTTTTTATTAAACTAAAAGCACTATACACTATTCTTACAAGGGAACTGTTAACCATTGCATACCAAAACCTATCTTGAAATTTCTTCCAGAAAAGTGTTGTGATGTATAAGGCCGGGAAATTCTCGTATAAAGACTTGAAAGCATAATAATAATAATCCCTTCGATTGGTTGCTGGCCAAAGGAAGGCAAGACCAGTGATGGGGCTGCCATCTTATAGCCTCTGGTCAGGCTTTTCTGGAGAAGAAAAGAAAATAAAGGATCTTTTGGAGGCTGTTGAAATAAATAAATTTAAAAGTAGTAACAAACTGTTAAATTCTCAACTTGATTTGATTGAATCCCCTTTGTTAAATTAAAAAAATTTAAATAAATATTGTTGTATCGTTGCTTAGATCAGTTGGAACACAATTCATAATTTGTTAACATGTCTGAAGAAGGTACAGTGTACCGAAACAGCTGTCACTGAATTATATAATAAATATGAAAATCAAATAAAACTACGTTTTATTTTTATTTAATTAATAAATAAAGGAAAGAAGAAATGGAAGAAAGGAAAAACTCCCTAGCCCTTGGATGCCCTAATAGCGTCGGGGTTGAAAAAACTAGAGTTAACCAAGAGAGGTTAGATAGTATAGTTAAAAGAGTCTGTAAGTAAGTGGAAGAAAGGAAGAAATACCAGATCGGTTAAAGATAAAAGTAAGGAGCAAAACACAAGTAAGTGGAAGCAATGTTTTGCTCAGCTTGGGCACCTTGTGGGTCGCCATCCACATATCCCCTAGATGGGGACCCCGAGGGCCATGCTGAAGGGAAAATTTCCTATAGGATCGTAACAGGCCTTGGCCTAATACTTGAAAGGGAGAAAAAGAAGATGTATAAGGCCACATAAAAAAAACTGCTATTTTTAACTGCAAGGCACTAAAATCCAGCACCAAATCTCTCATTTAAACTATGAGGAAGTAATGCAACTCCTGAATTGGTAGATTAGGTAACTCTCACTACCTGCCATCCACACTGCATCCCGCCTCATTTCACTATGCTCTTACTCATGCAGGGAGACCATCTGCTCCATACAGTGGATTGCCATTGCTGGATTCTGGCTTTAATGTCTATGTCTTGCATTTAAAAGCGGCAGATAATTTTTTGAACATGGCCTTGGTACATCACAACGCTTGTCTGGGAGAAATTTCAAGGTAGGTTTTGGCGTGCAATTGTTGACAGTTCCCTTATTAGAAAAAAAAATCTACTGTATTTACCCAAATATAAGACTTTTTTTAAATGCTATTATTTAAATTACATCACGAATATACAAATGGAAACCAATATGCACCAGAACAGCTGGACGCCCTAAAAACAGATGGCAGGATGTTGTTATAATAGATATATTGGAGATGAAAATTGGCCAGTCTGTATCCAGGATAGATCTATGTGGAGAAAAATTGTCGAGGAGGCCAAAACTTCAATGAGGTTGTAGTCGACTCTATCAAATTCCTCTTCTCCGCATATACCGAAAACATGATCGAAGTCTTCAAGGTCCGACATCTTGGATAAAGCAGCAAGGTTTCAAAGTACATCGGTTCCCATCGGGTTGCTCAAGATTCGTTCTCTGCAAAGTCACCTCGCCAGGTAGCTTAGGAATTTCGACAATTATTATCACATGAACAGACTTTTGAGTACGCAAAAAAGTCTTTGGATGCAACTTTCTCAGCAGAGAACGACTTTTACGGTCTAATGCGTTCATAGATACGACCCTAAGTAGAGCATTTGCCTAGAGTGCGAAAGGTCCTGGGTTCAAGCCCCAGTCTGAGCATATAATTTTTCTCTTTAAATATAATTTACTCATAGAGTTACTTCCTATAAATTATGAACCTATTTTTCCCCCAAAATCTGAAATCTAAATATCATGACTTGTCTTAAATTTGCTGACCTGGAATTCAGCCCAGTAATGGACAGTGCATATTAGATTACACAGCATTGGCCGGAGTGGTTTAGCATTATATTCCTTGCCTCTAGTCCCAAGGATTTGAACCCATTCGATCCTCAGGACTAGAAGCAAGAACCATAACCTATTCTCATTATTATCATCATCATCATCAACAATCACGGATTAATCCCATGTGGCTTGTTCTGGTATCATAGATTCTCATTCAAAAAGTGAAACTATCTCTTTTTCGGTCTACCAACATTCCTGTCTCCCTTGATTTGTCTTCATGTATCTGTAAGCCCATGTTTCCCTTAACAGAGATTTAGGCGCTCCCCTACAGGAAGAACTTGAACCATACTAATTTAGTTACACTTGTTTTTGTACAGATGTCATTTGAGTGGTCCGTGGTCAGCATTCCGCCTCATACTGACATCTAGGAAACCAAGGTAGTACTAGGACGGGAAAATGAATACTGTGTACTCTTCGATTTAATAATCTGATTTGTAATTAAGTATAATTTTTGGTATGCGATCATCTTTCATTCTTTGAACATGTTCTTTCCAGTTTATCTAGATTGTTTTATTTCACCTAAAAGTTTAAAAAATATTTAGCTCATTTCTAAATATCTTCACTTCTTTTATCTAGAAGTTTGCAGCCACCTCTCAGAAATCTCATTTCAGCTGCTTCTATGATCTTCTCTTCTCTTTTAGTTAAAACCCAAAAACTCACTACCATACAATAGTAAGGGGACTGCCACTGCTTTATAAAATTTTAGTTTTGTCCTTTTCTTCTATTTTTCAATATTCTCTTAATTGTGCCACATATATAATTAAATTTATTAAGTTTGTTAAAAAGATCTTCATATTAAAATAGGAGATTTCATAACCCAAGTATTTATAATGGTTCACTTGTTCAATAATTAATATAAAATTATAGAATATTCACCTGAAAGGTCCGTCTCCTCAACTTAATTATCATTTAACTGTAGCGCTTTCGGGACTTGTCCCATCATCGGCAGGATTCAAAACTGGTGTTTCACTGAAGATCTGGTAGAGGGGGTTGCATGTATTTGGTTCGTTTTCGTTTATCAGGCTGTCGTTGTGAGCTGCTTTCATGATTTCCATCTCTTCGAGTACGTTTATCTTCGCTGGATTATTTTCTCTGTGCATTACTGTTAGGGTGTTTTCAATATTTAACATGCGATGTCCTTCATGGATAACGTGTTTTGCATAGCTTGATTTACCTTCTGCGTGAATGAAGTCTCGAAAATGTTCTTTGAATCTGATGTTAAAACTCCTGTTTGTCCTTCCTATATAAAATTTGTTGCAGTCCTTTATGTCAGTTTATAAACTCCTTTGCTGTTGAAAATGTTATTTTCTTCAATGTTATTGTTTATTATGTTGTTTAATTTGTTATTGGTTCTGTATGCTATTTTTACGTTTTTATCGGCTTTCTTTAGTGCATTGGCTAATTTTGTCGTTTCGTTTCTTTTCCTGTGTATGTAAGTGTTATCCATGTTTTCTTGTTGTTGTCAGATTCTTTTCTAGTTTAGTTATGTTGGTTATGTTGTTCTTCCTTTTTTGTTTTTTTACGAGCTTATCTATGAATTCTTCATTATAGCCATTGGTTTTTGCCATATACTTAATGTAGTTGAGTTCTTGGATATAATTGTCTTTGCTTAATGGGAGTTTCAACATTCTACTTACTAAGCTATTAAATGTACTAATTTTCTGTTGAAAAGGGTGTGTAGAATTTTTGTTTATGGCCAGAGCATTGTTTGTGGGTTTCCGGTAGATACCGATTTCTAGTTTATTGTTGTGTAGATTTTTGGTTATAGACAAATCTAAGTTGTTCAATAAGTTTCTCCTACAGAATTATTTTAAGTGTAACGGTATCTGATCCTTTAAAAGCTAAGATTATCATTGTGGAATGCAGGCTTTCACGGCCGGTAATCATGGTATTAAAAGATTCTGGGCTATGTGGCCGTGGTCTATAACTGGAGTTTCTTCCAGACGTTTCTCCCTCAACTGCGGAGGGCATCTTCAGTGGCGAGCGCTTCCAGGTGTTGTTTCCCTGTCGTAGACTCGACTATTATTGAAGTAAAGTGAACAATTTTCTTACCTGTGCTCTGTAAAATGAGTGCAATAACATGTCAGATTCCATTGATAAACTTGCTGCTTTGAGCTCAATTCCCTATTGATTCATGATGTTAAATTTCCAATTTCAAGTTGATGGAAAAGCATAAGCCATGAACAACTTTGAGACAAGCAGAAAATTTGGTGTCTCCAAAGTTGACATTTACAAGTGGAGACAAATTAAGTAAAAACCAAGAAATGCAAATTTTTTTCATAGGTAATATGGGAAATAACATCATCATCATCATCATCATCCATGCAAGTATTAGGCCATGTGGCCTGTTACGGTCTCAAAGAGGAATTTTCCATCCAGCGCTTTCTTTTTTTTTTGGATGAACTACATGGTCTTTATAGGAAACCAGGTATAATAAGAACAGTTAAGTCTCGTAGACTGCGATTGGCAGGACATGTTGCGCGTATGGGGAATGAAAGACGTGCATGGAAACTTCTTGTAGGAAAGCCAGAAGAAAAAACACCCAGTTGGTAGACCAAGAATGAGGTGGGAGAACAACATTAACTATGATTTGAGGGAAGTAGATTATACAGGGAATGATTGGAAAGCATTAGCTCAGGATAGGGATGTATGGAGAGCTTATGTCCGTGCGACCATGAACCTACGGGTTCGATAGTGCCAGTGAGTAAGCGCTTTTTTTGGACGTCCCAGCGATCTTTTGCCTTGGGGGCAGTAGCGAAGTATGGCTTTTGGAATTCTATGAGACGGCATTCGTTGAAGATGGGCTTTCCAGTTGTTCTGGTAGTTTTGTATATGGTGAAGAATGGGTTCTACATCCAACTCTTCCATAACTTCCTAATTTCTTTTTGGTCCCACTTTGTGTAGCCTGCTGTTCGGCACATAAATTGCATCTCATTTGCTGTTATTCGGCTTTCATCTCTTCTTCATATTGTCCATGCTTCACTACCATATCTTAATACTGGTCTTGCGAGAACCTCATAAAGCCGTAATCTTGTGTTCTTCTGTACTAAAGATGGTTTCATTACACTGTTAATTATCCCCGTTGTTTTTGTAAAATTTGTGATTTTCTTTGATATATCAGCTTCATCTTGAAATGTTAAATTATAACCCAAATAATTAAATTCGTTTACTAGTTCTAAAATTTCATCATCCAAAACAATTTTGCTAGGTATAGGGTATTTCCCACAAAAGGCCATCACTTTAGTTTTCTTTGTATTGATTTCCATATTGTACCTTTTTGCAATTATATTAAAATTGTGTACAGAATACTGTAAATCTGTTTCTGTTGGAGCTATTAATACCAAACCATCAGCAAAAAGCAAAGAGTCTATTTTATGGTTTCTATTAATTTGGATAGAACCGTGTCTCATCTGTCGCCAATCTTGGAGTATTCTATCCATGTATATGATAAAGAGCAAGGGTGAGAGGCCACATCCTTGTCTTACGCCCCTATTAATTTCGGTCCATTCTGTTCGTATGTTATTGATTCAAACTGAAATCAAATTTGTGTTATAGATATTGTATAAATTTAAAATATGCTGTTGTGGTAGATTGTTGTCAGCTAAAATTTCCAACAGTTTATTCCTATTGATTTTGTCGAAGGCTTTTTTGAAGTCCACAAAAGCTAAATGTGTTTCTACATTGAACTGCCTGTGTTTTTCTATTAATAATTTCATGGAGAAATAACCATCACAGCAGGATCGACCTTTACAAAAGCCATTCTGTTCTTCGCTGAGGAGGCTGTTAAGATGTTTGTATAATTTGTTCTTAATTATATTGGCGTAAATTTTGTATCCAGTATTTAGTAAACTGATGCCTCTGTAATTTTCACAGTTTTTCTTGTCTCCTTTTTTAAATATTGGTATTACAATAGATTTTGTCCAACTTACAGGAATGTCTCTCCCTTCCCATAGTTTATTTAAGAATGTTAAAAATCTGTCTAAAAACAGAGGATTTGCATTTTTAAATAGTTCAATACTGATTCCATCCTCTCCAGGAGCTTTGTTGATTCTCATTTTCATTAATACTTCTGATAATTCTTCCTCTGTAATCAAGTCTGTAGAAGTGTTATTGGATGATGGTAAAGTGAGAGTATTTGGAGTTTGGGTCCATAGATTTTGAAAATAATTTGACCATTGTTTGGCTGGGATGGCATTAAGGTGGAAATAACATTATGAATTCTTAATTCAATTAATGAATGAGTCACTTATCTTATGTCATAGTTTTTTTTTTTAAACATAGGAACTGTAGTTTTCAAGAGGAGTTCCTCTTACTTTCAGCCAACATTATGACTATCAGATTTTCATTGGAATCTTCATCTATAAAATTGTCATCTGGTGCTGATTTGATGGGAATTTCAAATCCATGGATCTAAATTTGTTCTTCTGAATATATATCTTTTACTCTCAATCCCAAATATTTTAAAAGTTTAGCCTTTTTTTTTTCAATTTTATGACTCTCCAACAAACTATGTGCTGCAATAGCTGATTTTTCAATTTCAGCATTTTTAATATTTCTAAAATGTTTTTTTGTGCGAGTGTCCAAATTTCTTTTTTGTTTTTCCTATGTATACTTTATTGCAGTCTTTACAACTTAATAACCAATAAGAAAGTGAACACCCCAACAGTAAAAAATCTGGAATTTATCAAATTAGTTGTAAGGACTGCAATAAACTATACATAGGAAAAATAAAAATGAATTTCGACATTTGCACAAGGAACACTTCAAAATATTAAAAATGGTGAAATTGAAAAATCAGCTATTGCAGCACATAGTTTGTTGGAGAGTCATAAAATTGAAAAAAAAAAAAAAAAAAAGACACTAAACTTTTAAATAATTTGGAAAAACCTTTAAAATTGACAGTTTGGGAGAATACATATATTCAGAAGAACAAATTTAGATCCATGAATTTTCAAATTCCTGATGAACAGGGCTTGATCTATAAATGTATCAAATCAACACCAGATGGCAACGTTATAGATGAAGATTCCAATGAAATTCCAGTAGTCATAATGTCGGCTGAAAGAGGAATTCCTCTTGAAAACTGCAGTTCCCATGTTAAAAAAAAGAAAAGAAAAGAAAAACATAAAATATGAGGTATGATAAGAAGTGCGTCATTCATTCATTGAAATGCAAATTTGTTCAAAAAATCATATAGTGTGTACCGAAATCACTTTTTCGGTACGCAACAACTATGTATTAACTACGTCATCGTGTCTTCCCTCTAATACGGTGACGTTATAGAACAGTGCCAAATTCCTGTCTTCGTTGTCCTCTCTCCTATGTACCTCCCCCACCTTTCCTTCTGCGCTGCGTGTGACTGCGCAACTTCCCCTCGTTATCGAAAGCCTCAAATAAGCTGTGCAAGTTAATATCAAGGTCACAAGGTGATCATCATCATCTTAAGTGTCGTCGTGCTCAGGTTTACTACAGCTCGAGTGAGCTGTTTTGTTTCATCAGTCCCGTAAGCCAGGGTAGGGAAACCAGAACTGTGGACCCTAGCCCTCGGCTGAACTGGAGAGTGAGTATATGTATGCTTGAATATTATTATTACTATTATTGTTTTTTTCGAATTATTGATGACCGAGTTTGTTAACGTATATTATTTCATTCATATATTTTTTTTCTTTCAATGGTCAAGAAGATAAATTTTTGTAAAATTATTTGTATTTCAATGACCTAATGATTTTCATTAAAAACTTATTTTTAGTTAACATATATTTACTGATTGTGTTGCTAGTCATGTTTCATATTGATCCTGTCTATATATCGATATATATATATCTTGTAAAGCTTTCTCAAGCCAAATTAATCCCCTTTTTCCTTCTAGCTTCCACGATTATAACACTGTTTAGTATTCAGTACTATATGTTAAGTAATTTACAAAGGAAAGGTAGATTAATCTTTGCCTTCTATGGGCCCGGGCAAAGGAATGTTGAGATAGTCACTCAAAAACTTTCAAACTCAATGTTATAAAAAGGTAGGATTGTGGCGCAAGTGAACCAAAGAAGAGGAGATATCACAAGTGGAAAGAAAGGGGGAGGAAAACTTAAAAATCCCCTCTTCAGAATTAGATGGTTGTCTTATATTCAGGTGAATACAGTATATATTAACCCAACCAATAAATAGAGAGCTGGAAGTGTAGCAACACAAATAAAACCGAACATTATTAAACATAAAGTTTCTTCTTTGCAGTGATCTATGTAAATGCATAAATGTACTCATTAATTTATACTTTTAACTGTAAAAAAGATGTTAAAATATTAAATTTGTCCTTGACATATCGGTAATCCTCAACTAAATTACATTTCTGTTTAAAAACTTCATCAAAAAATTAAAACTATGAGTACCAAATGAAATACAGAAGACGTAACATGATTCTGAAATACCTTCATAGTTTTAACTACTTGACAAAGTTTTTAACACTTAAATTAACATGGTATTAAAAGATTCCGGGCTATGTGGCCGTGGTCTATAACTGGCGTTTCTTCCAGACATTTCTCCCTCAACTGCGGAGGGCATCTTCAGTGGCGAGCGCTTCCAGCTGTTGTTTCCCTGTCGTAGACTCGACTGCGAATCAGTTGAGGGAGAAACGTCTGGAAGAAACGCCAGTTATAGACCACAGCCACATAGCCCGGAATCTTTTAATACCATGATTACCGGCCATGAAAGCCTGCATTCCACTTAAATTAACAATTCAATATTTTTTTTAATACAACAAGAAGTAACATTAAGAGGTTTGTTTAATAATTAAAACTTTTGTCTCTTCATTCTTACCTCTTAGAGTTACTTTTGTCGAACATATGTTCAGAGCTTCTTGGCCCCATCGTTAGCGATTACAGACTGAATTTTCTCATGTTGTCGGCCCTGATTCTTGATTCCTGCTCTCTTTGCCTCTGATCCAATGAATTTATTAATGTAATGAGGTTCCTTTCTGTGGGAATTTCAAAGTTCATAATTCTTTCCTTGTTCTTCTGTATATAGAATTATGAACTTTGAAATTCCCGCAGAAAGCAACCTCATTAGTAAACTCATTGAACCAGTGGCAAGAGAGCAGGAATCAAGAATCAGGGCCGACAACATGAAGAAAATTCAGTCTCTAATCACTAACGATGGGGCTAAGAAGCTCTGAAACATATGTTCGACAAAAACAACTCTAAGAGGTAAGAATGAGCAGACAAAATGTTTTAATTCAATAATTTCTCGCGCAAGTTATTTAAATGTTTCGAACTGCAATGAAAACGAAATCATGTAAAACTCCCAGTTATCATTGTACACTATTGTTAATCCTCTGCATGTTACTGGTAAAATCTTTTGTGTCAGAGATTTAAATTGCATCTGCCAATATGATCTGCTTTGCAAGTAGTTTAAGGGTCGTATCTACGAATGCATTAGACCGTAAAAGCCGTTCTCTGCTGAGAAAGTTGCATCCAAAGACGTTTTTGCGTACTCAAAAATCTATTCATGCATTAATAATTGTCGAAATTCCTAAGCTACCTGCCGAGGTGACTTTGCAAAGAACGAATCGTGAGCAACCCAATGGGAACCGATGTACTTTGAAACCTTGCTGCTTTATCCAAGATGTTGGACCTTGAAGACTTTGATCATGTTTTCGGTATACGCGGAGAAGAGGAATTTGATAGAGTCTACCAAGAATTCAACTGGAAGAACAGGAGAATTGGCATAATATCGCGTGATACAGACGTCGTCGTATACAGTTTTATTTGCAGGACGCAAACATAAATGCAGACGAAAATAACGGAAGTGGTTTTATCGCTGAGAATTCTGGGTAATTTCTTGCCAATATTACGAAAGAAACTACTTTCATGCATGACCAGTCAGCGACTCGCTAATTCGAACTTTGCACATTCTCTCACGGAAAACTCAGCTCACCAGAGACTAATGCATTTGCATGCGGCCTTAAGTATATCTGGCAGGTGCATCAGAGCCGATCTAATCAGCTCATAGCACCTAAAGGATTAAATAAATTCAACTCAATAAATAATTAATGAGTCATTTTAACATCTTACCTCATATTTCATGTTTTTCAAACACGGCAACTATAGTTTTCAATCATAATGGCGGTTGAAAATGAATGAAGTCATAATGGCGGTTGAAAATGAATGACAAGATCATTTGAAAACAATAGTTACCGTGGTTTGAAAAACATGAAATATGAGGTAAGATGTTAAAATGACTCATTAATTTATTAATTAAGAACCTCATAATGTGTTTCCCAATTTTAACTTTGAATAAATTCAACTCATTTGATTTTTTGTTGTTTCATAAACAATTTTAAATAAATGAAATCAATGTATCTTATAGGATATATTGCCAATTTAAGGGTTTAAACAGAAATTTAATTTAGTTGAGGACGATTGTGGTATCAGGTATTTATTTTAATATTTTAACATTGTATTACATAATCTCAACGGTGATTCACAATGAATTTTACAAGTATCGACTTTTTAACTGTAACATTAATATTTTTATGTAATTAAATATTTACACAATTGTCTGTCAACTTACAGTAAATATAACTTGCATGAGGCATTAAAATAAAGAATAAACTGAACAAAAATCATCATGCAACAAATCAACACAGCCATATACAATGAATGTAAAAAGTGATTGTACAGTCGATAATTTCATTAATTATTTTTATTCATTAATATCGATAAAAATAAATATATGGTCACCCATAGAAATACATTACATAATGGAAATGGACATCTAATGACACACTTTGAACAAGTGGTTGAATTCAAATACCGCTGTAGTCTCGAGGTAGCATGCTGCCTTATCACGCAGCAGGCCTGGGTTCAATCCCCGGTTGGGATAAGTTTCCTGGGTGAGATATTTTTAGGGGTTTTTCCTCGCCTGTAAGATAAATGTCAGGAAACTTTAAGGCCCAAACGGTCCCCATCTGGCCATCATTATCATCAATATCACATTCACCTAAATAGCTTAAGTTTAGTTTAAGGCCTCTCCTGGCGCTCGTTACTATTATCTTCAACTCTCATATCATCGGGGCAGCGTAACTCTGCCATCCAGGCGTACCAACCTCAGAAGTGGGTTACAAGTATGCCATGCCACGAGAAAACATAAGAAATTAAGGTAGAATTTTTATCACTCACCTCATATTGTTGTTCTTATTTGACTATAAACTAGTTTTGGAACATAGTTTCTGCTCCATCCTCAGTATTGTCACAACCATTGTTCTGTCGTCTTGAAGAGCTGTCCTTCGGTTGTGACGATACCGAGGATGGAACAGAAACTATATTCCAAAACTAGTTTATAGTTAAATAAGAAGAACAATATGAGGTGAGTGATAAAAATTCTACCTTAATGAATATACCTCATAGTGAGAATTCCTAAAATAAGTAAACACAAGAAATATTTAATTAATGTTGGGAAGTAAACATTATGAGGTATAATCATTAAAAATCATCGGAGAACATATTGTTTAAATAACTCACCTCATAGGATTCATGCTTCTATGATATCGCGATTTCAAACATAATCATGTTCATCGTCAGCCATAACTCCGACTGTTGAAATTCTTCGGCCGTCAACTATTCTATTGTCGCCATCTTCAGTGCTGCTACCTATGGTTGAATTTATGAACTTTGAAATCAATGTAATTTCGTTAGGGATATCAAAATTCATTGATCTATTTTTGTTTTTCTGAATGTATAAAAAAAAAAATATACATTCAGAAAAACAAAAATAGATCAATGAATTTTGATATCCCTAACGAAATTACATTGATTTCAAAGTTCATAAATTCAACCATAGATAGCAGCACTGAAGATGGCGACAATAGAATAGTTGACGGCCGAAGAATTTCAACAGTCGGAGTTATGGCTGACGATGAACATGATTATGTTTGAAATCGCGATATCATAGAAGCATGAATCCTATGAGGTGAGTTATTTAAACAATATGTTCTCCGATGATTTTTAAACACAAGAAATGTTGAAATGACAACCTGGGGCATTTGAAAAAAAAAAATACAAACAGGAATGAGATGTAGAAAGAAATTAAACATAGGCTCAATTAAGGAAATTCCAACTTTTTTCAAAATGTTAAACCGAAAATATATAAAACTGTTATTCTCCCAGTTATAGTATATGGATGTGAAACATGGACTCTTACTTTAAGGGAGGAGAAAACATTACAAGTATTTGAGAATTAAGTTCTTAGGAACATTTTTGGGTCCTGCGCCGTAGCCGAGCGGTTAAGGTAGGAAGCCTTGGCGCAGAGCTACGGGACTTGCGCTGGTTCGAGTCTCCATGGGGGAAGAAATTTTCTCATGGTATTTTGGCCAGTATGGGACCGGTGCCCACCCAGCATCGTGAGGCAATTGGGTAGCTACAATAAGTAGCGGCTCCAGGTTGAGGAACCAGCTATAAAGGCTGAGGGACTCAACATGCTAACCACACACTGGCTGTTGATCATCTACCTCTGTGATTGACACATGTGGATGTGAAGGGCCAGCAGCCGGCTGGTAAAAGGGCAACCGCTGAAAAGTGGAAAGACCCTCAATCGGATCGGAGGAACATTTTTGGACCAAAGAGAGATGAACAGACAAGTGAAGCAGAAGACTCCATAACAGTGAGCCACATGATCATTTGGGAAACCAGATATAAGAACAGTTAAGTCTCGTAGACTGTGATTGGCAGGACATGTGATACAATTGAGGAATGAAAGATGGGCATGGATGCTCCTTGTAGGAAAATCAGAGAGAAAGTGTCCAGTAGGTAGGCCAAAAATGAGGTTGGAGAATAAAATCAACCATGATTTGAGGGAAATAGATTATACAGGAAAACATTAGTTCAGGATAAAGATATATGGAGAGCTTATGTCAATGCAGCCATGAACCTTATGTCCAGTTAACAATAAAAGGAATTATATTTTGAAACCGGTCCTGAGTTTATACAAAAATATAAAGTGAGATATAAAATTTGATTCATTTAATTATCATTAAAAAACTGCATAGTATTACTTCTTAAACTAACTAACTAACTCACTGGCTCTATCAAACCGTAAGTTCATGGCTGCAGAGACATAAGCTCTCCATACATCCCTATCTTGAGCTAATGCCTTCCAATCATTCCCTGTATAATCTACTTCCCTCAAATCAAGGATAATGTTATTCTCCCACATCATTCTTGGTCTACCAACTATGCGTTTTCCCTCTAGTTTTCCTATAAGAAGCTTCCATACACCTCTTTCATTCCTCATACATGCCACATGTCCTGCCCATCACACTATACAAGACTTAACTGTTCTTATTATATCTGCCTTCCTATACATATCATGCAGCTCACTATTATGTAGTTTTCTCCATTCACCTGTCTGTTCATTTCTTTTTTTGGCCCAAAAATAGGATTACTTCTTGCAAACATAAATTATTTTTACTCAATATTAACAAAGTATTTTTATTTAATAAATATGGGAATTTTTGACATTATGAGGTTTAATTCATAAGAATTAAATGAATCGTGATTTCTTCCTACCTCATACTTCTATGTTTTTTTTAAACACAGCACTGCAGTATCAGTGACCATCGTCACCATCCTCAGCTGTTTTCACGACTGTCAATTTTTTCTTTTGCCAGTAATTATTCTAACTGCCATCTGGTGTTCTTTTGAAGGAATTATTTTCTAAACTGCCATCTGGTGTTCTTTTGAAGGAATCATTTTCTAAACTGCCATCTGTTGTATTTTTGAAGAACTTTGTAATCAAGCTCGGTTTGTCTGGAATCTCGAAGTTCATGGTTCTAGTATGGTTTTTTTGAATATATATTTTTTCCCAAAGTACTTCATTCTGGTCACTCTCTATGGTTACCATTTTCTCTTAGGAAATTACAAACTGTGGAATCACTTTCAATATTTCCGATATTGATTTGAATTTATTATCCACCAAACAATAATTGTAGGTTCTCCTTCCATTATTTTTCTTTTCGGAGCCAGTTAACTGTTTTCTGTATTCTCCACAACTGTACTGAGGTTGGTACTGCGTACGTTAAAGTATTTATAAGGGAAGGGGGAGGGCACTGTACACTCACTTCTTACTCATAGAATAATGGCTAGAGCTTTATATTTGTTTATTTTCATGACTCATATAGCATGCTAATGTAACTATTTTTGTATATAAATGTCAAATGTAACATGAGACATGAAAAATATATTTTATACTAATTACATTTATCGAGGTTCTCGCAAGACCAGTATTAAGATATGGTAGTGAAGCATGGACAATACGAAGAAGAGATGAAAGCTAAATAACAGCAAATGAAATGTGATTTATGCGCCATACAGCAGGCTACACAAAGTGGGACCATACAAGTAATGAGGAAATTATGGAAGAGTTGGATGTAGAATCCATTCTTCAGCATATACAAAACTACCAGAACAACTGGAAATCCCATCTTCAACAAATGCCGTCTCATAGAATTCCAAAAGCCATGCTTCGCTACTGCCCCAAGGCAAAAGATTGCTGGGACGTCCAAAAAAGCACTGGATGGAAAATTCCTCTTTGAGACCGTAACAGGCCACACGGCCTAATATTTGCATGGATGATGATGATGATGACATTTATCGATTATCAATATCTTTACTTCATGTTAAAAATGTTTAACTGTAATCACTTTTTACACTCGCTGTAAAACTAACTATAAGCATTATAAAAACTAACATAGAATAAAACATTCAACAGTTGACATAAATTGTCCAGTACTATTCCTTTTAATGATGTGAATCTAATAAAAAAATCTGTCCAGTGACAAATTAACACACTGTGTTCCATTTAAATTAATATTGGGAAGTAAACATTATGAGGTTATATCATTAATAGTGAGTGGAGAACATATTTTTAACGACTCACCTCATATAATTTCAAATTTCTTTGATACCGGCAGTATCAAATAAATTTGAAATTATATGAGGCGAGTCGTTAATAATATGTTCTCCACTTACTATTAACACTGTGTTCCACTGAGAATTCTCTTATTCTACTTTTTCTCGCAGTAGCCTCTGCCCGCTCCTAAAATTCCCTCCCTCAAGATATCAGATGTTGCCGCACACTTAACGCTTATACAATTACTTGTTGTTAAATAATAAATTGTTTCTCCAGAATTATATTTATTCTATGTCATTAGTAATTTTTTTATTTTCTATCTTGTACATTTCATATTTTATTCGTTAAAACTAGAGTAAATCAATATGAATTGTAAATAATTATCTACTGTAGATATACCGTATAATCATTTGTGTTTATTGTAATTTAGACATAAGACTAATTTTTTTGTTTTTTCTTAACCTGATTGAGTAATAGATAAGGCCTTACCTCTGTCAGGTAAAATAAAACTGTCCTGCGCCATAGGCAAGTGGTTAAGGCAGGAAGCCTTGGTGTAGAGCTATGGGACTTGCGCTGGTTCTAGTCCCCATGGAGGAAGAAATTTTCTCATGGAATTTCGGGGCCAGTATGGGACCAGTGCCCACCCAGCATCGTGAGGCATTTGGGTACCTACAATAAGTAGTGGCTCCAGGTTGAGAAGACCAGATGTAATAGCTGGGGGACCCAACATGCTGACCACATGTCACCCCTACACTGGCTCGATGATCATCTACCTCTGTGATTAACACATGTGGATGTGAGGCCAGCAGCCGGATGGTAAGCCAAGAGCCTTCTAGGCCTGTCATGCTTGAAAATAAATAAATAAATAAATAAAACTATTATTTATGAATGAGTTGGAGAAAATGAATTAATTTTGTCCGACTCATTAATAAATGTAAATACCTCATAGTGCTACCTCCCACTTTGATTTTGATTAAAACTATTATCATTATTATTCTGTTCATCATCTAAGCAAATACAATTACCAGGGAATTTGAAAATACAAGACGTGAGCAAATTATATTTAAATTAATATTGGGAAGTAAACATTATGAGGTTATCAACTTTTATAAGATTCATGTGTTCCGTTGAGGTTTATTCAAAATTAATATAAAATTATAGAATATTCACCTGAAAGGTCCGTCTCCTCAACTTAATTAATCATTTAACTGTAGCGCCTTTCGGGACTTGTCCCATCATCAGCAGGATTCAAAACTCTGCCGATGATGGGACAAGTCCCGAAAGCGCTACAGTTAAATGATTAATTAAGTTGAGGAGACGGACCTTTCAGGTGAATATTCTATAATTTTATATTAATTATGAGGTTATATAATTAATAGTGAGTGGAGAACATATTTTTAACGACTCACCTCATATAATTTCAAATTTCTTTGATACCAGCAGTTTCACAATATCTTGTCCCTCTTCAGTCATGGAAGCCGGTATCAAAGAAATTTGAAATTATATGAGGTGAGTCGCTAAAAATATGTTCTCCACTCACTATTACATGAGCAAATACCTATAAATCATAATTTATCTTTAGATTCTTTAATAAATTCTGACAATTTGGCATTATTGACTACTTCAGAGGATGATTTACAAATGTCTTGTAATTTTAAATTAACAGAAGAAAAATATTTGATAAAAATATCAGCTGAAAATTGCAGAATAATAGCTTTTTGTGGTAAGAACCCTATATCTAGTAAAATTGTTGTAGATAACAAAATTATACAGCTTTGTAGTTTTTTTGCTTGCTTTAGAACACGTGCATTTTCTTCAATTGGGAGCTGTTGCCATTTTTCAAGCCCATTTTGTCTGAATCTAATGTAATCTAATCTAAGATTTAGCTTTCAAAAATGCCATTTAATGTTTTTTGTTGTATTATTATATTTGTTGTCATCCTCAATATATTTGGCCTAGACTTGACAAGAATAGAGAGTAATAATACCAACAGCGGAGCACAAGCTGGAATTGTTCTCACATTGCATGACACTTGGACCAGGCAACTTTGATGCTGAAATTAAGGCTATAGCAATAACTTAACACAGGTACTATACAGACCTCAAATACATAAAAAATCAGTAATTCCAGTTGATTCAAAATCAGCCATTGAAGAAATAAGTAATTATGAAATAAAGTCAAAACCCATAAACAAAATTTGACACATGTACACATTAAAAGTCCAATGTATAAGCATAATATTACAATGGATACCTCCACACATTGTCCTATAAGGAAATGAAAAAGAAGATTCTCCAGCAAAAAAAGACAGTATCATCTTACAAAAACCCACTCACAAGATAATAATAGAAAAACATTGTAAAATATTCCACAAAGAAGTAAAAGCCAACAGAATATCACAGTTCAAAGAGGCTTTAGCAGGGAAAAAATATGAACATACAAATCAGTATACTAAGAACATTAGGCACCTGCCAAGAATATCATCTAGTAAGATTAAATTAAAATGCTTCATACCTCACCTCATATCCAGTCTTCTAATTATACTGCAGTTTTAAAACCTATGTTGTTTCATCTTCAGTAATATTTTAATTTACTTATTTTAGGAATTCTTACTATGAGGTGTATTCATTTAGGTAAAATATGAAGTGAGTGATAAAATTTTACCTAAATTAAAAAAATATATATATTTCAACTGATATGTCGTTCAGGAGCACTGCTTCTTACTCTATCTGTTGAACCTCCAAATTAAATCAAATTCCCTGGGAATTAAAAAATTCGTAAGTATTCCTTTCTTTAATAGTGAGTGGAGAACATATTTTTAATAACTCACCTCATACAATTTCAAATTTATTTGATTGAAGACCATTGGTTTCAAATGAATTTTTTATTCATCTTCAGTTTATTTTCATGACTCCAACTGAAGATGAATGAAAAATTAATTCGAAACCAATGGTCTTAAATCAAATAAATTTGAACTTGTATGAGGTGAGTTATTAAAAATATATTCTCCACTCAATATTAATGATATGACCTCACAATGTTTACTTCCCAACATTAATTTTAATATAATTCTTTTTTTTTTTTTTATTTGGATTTTTTTCCAACCTTGAGCTATTTTGGTTCATCTATTTGTTTGATTAAACTAGCTTTTATACCTATATTTAAATTAATATTGGGAAGTAAACATTATGAGGTTATATCATTAATAGTGAGTGGAGAACTTATTTTTAACGACTGACCTCATATCATTTCAAATTTCTTTGATACCGGCGGTTTCAGACAATATCTTGTCCGTCTTCAGTCATGGCTTCCACTGATGAAATTCTATGATGGTGTCCTTAGAGAAATCAACAACCATAGAATTTCATCAGTGGAAGCCATGACTGAAGAGGGACAAGATATTGTCTGAAACCGCCGGTATCAAAGAAATTTGAAATTATATGAGGTGAGTCGTTAAAAATAAGTTCTCCACTCACATACTGTAGCAATTATGTTTTTGTAGCAATTAGATGTTTTCAGATCAAGCATGAGCAGCTACTGCTGACTTTTCCACTTCAACAATTTTGACATTTCTAAGATCTTCTTTCTCCCTGTTTTTCAAATTTCTTTTTGTTTTTCTAATTTTTCCAAAGATAGAGACAAAATTTATATAGGAACAACAAAAAAATTTGAAAACCAGTGTGAAAGAAGATCTTAGAAATGTCAAAAATGAAGTGGAAAAGTCAGCAGTAGCTGCTCATGCTTGGTCTGAAAAACATCTAATTGATACAAAAGTTAGTTTAATCAAACAAATAGATGAACCTAAAGAGCTCAAGGTTGGAAAAAAAATCCACATTAAAAAAACATGAAAAACTTGTGAATTTTGAAATTCCCAGGGAATTTGATTTGATCCACAGGTCCATTGATCCACCAATAGATGGAGAATAACATAACATCATTAAGGTAGAATATTTTTTATCACTCACCTCATATTGTTCTTCTTATTTGATTATAAACTAGTTTCGGAACATAGTTTCTGTTCCATCCTCAGTATCGTCACGACCGTTGTTCTGTCGTCTTGAAGAGCTGTCCTTCTCTCCTTCCATTGGCTGACTGAAAAACCTCGAAACCAGGTCATTCTCACCGGGAATTTCAAAGTTCATTAATTTCTTCTTTTCACTCTTTTGAATGTAGATCTTTTCCCAAACAGTAAGTTCTTTTGGTTTTTCTTACTGTTTGGGAAAAGATCAACATTCAAAAGAGCGAAAAGAAGAAAATTAATGAACTTTGAAATTCCCGGTGAGAATGACCTGGTTTCGAGGTTTTTCAGTCAGCCAATGGAAGGAGAGAAGGACAGCTCTTCAAGACGACAGAACAACGGTCGTGACAATACTGAGGATGGAACAGAAACTATGTTCCGAAACTAGTTTATAATCAAATAAGAAGAACAATATGAGGTGAGTGATAAAAAATATTCTACCTTAATGAATATACCTCATAGTGAGAATTCCTAAAATAAGTAACATAACATCAGTTGAAGTATTATTAAAGATGACACCATCTAGGTTTTGAAACTGGTATAATTACAAGACTGGATATGAGGTGAGATTTAAAGAATTTAAATTTAGATCTTAAATTAAACCTAATAATGTTTTTTCCTATAAAAGTTGAAATCATCTACTGCTATGTTTCGACTAGAAAATAGCCACAACTGTCTCAATCAACACTTGCACAGAATAGGGCTATCACCAACAAGTTTATGTATCATCTGCAGGGAAAATGCTGTCAAGATGAAGATCTGCAGACACCTGGATCAGATGGATGTTGCAGCTCTTTACTGACATAACCCAGATTCAAGCCAATCGACAACAATAATAAAATTATAAAAAGAGTAAATCAGTCTAATTAATTTATCTAAAAAATTATAAAATGAGTAATTTTTACACTTCACCCCATATTTTGTATCCATTTCAGGAGTAGTTTCAAGGAAATTCTTCCCCATTTTCAACTGGCATCTGACTTCCTTCGAAACTAGTTCTAAAAAGGATACAAAAATGAGGTGAGATGTAATATCAGATTCATTTAATGATGGTTAAGTAAAAAAATCCTGGAAAGCATTAATAGTTAAGATACAACAATATAAAACCACATGGACCATGGACCTTAACTGGTGTTTCTCCCTCGGCTCTGGTAAGTTCTTTCTAGGTGGTGTTCCCAGGTCAGAAGATTGGCTGTGTATGAGTGGTAGACAGCTGGTCCCCAAATGGATGAACAAAGTTGAAGCTTTAATTTTGTTGAGTTGTTTCTTGACTCACCTCATACTTCTTAACTCTCTCGCAGATCCGGATTTCTTCACTGTATTTGTGACATTCTCAATGCTGTATCACGTTCACAACTGACGTCCAATGGTCTCCTCTCCTGCAGACTGACCTCAGCGCCATCTGGTGGCTGGACTGACGAACTTCCAAATCAATCCCGTCTCCTTATCACCGGGTATTTCAAAATAAGGAGAGGAGGATTGATTTGGAAGTTCGTCGGTCAGCCACCAGATGGCGCTGAGGTCAGTCTGCAGGAGAGGAGACCATTGGACGTCAGTTGTGAATGTGATACAGCATTGAGAATGTCACAAATACAGAAGAAATCTGGATCTGCGAGGGAGTTAAGAAGTATGAGGTGAGTAAAGAAACAACTCAACAAAATTAAAATAAACCTCATAGTGTTATTTCGTACCTACATAACTTAATAAAGTTGAAGCTAAGAATTAAATTAATGTTTTTATTACCTCACCTCATATAATTTTTCTTCTATACTGCAGTTTCGGAGCTTATCTCCATCGTCAGTAGTCTCTGGTCGACTGGTGTTATGTCGTTTCTTCTTACTTCTATCGGTGGACCGATGAACCTCTGGATCAGGTCAAAATTTGCAGGAGTTTCAAAATTCATGAGTTTGTCTTTCTTGTTTTTTTGGATGTGGATTTTTTCCCAGACTGTGAATTCCTTTAGTTTATCTGTGTGTTTGATTAGGCTAGCTTCTGTATCAATTAAATGTTTTTCAGACCAAGCATGGGCTGCTACAGCTGACTTGTCCACTTCACCCTTTTTTACATTTCTAAGGTGTTCCTTCAATCTGGTTTTTAATGTAAAATGTATAAAATGTAAAAAAGGGTGAAGTGGACAAGTCAGCTGTAGCAGCCCATGCTTGGTCCGAAAAAAAAACATTTAATTGATACAGAAGCTAGCCTAATCAAACACACAGATAAACTAAAGGAACTCACAGTCTGGGAAAAAATCCACATCCAAAAAACAAGAAGAAAAAACTCATGAATTTTGAAACTCCCGCAACTTTTGACCTGATCCAGAGGTTCATCGGTCCACCGATAGAAGTAAGAAGAAAACCGCCAAGAAACAACATAACACCGGTCGACCAGAGGCTACTGACAATGGAGATAAGCTCCGAAACTGCAGTATAGAAGAAAAAGGATATGAGGTGAGGTAATAAAAACATTAATTTAATTCTTAAATTAAACCTCATAGTGTTCTTTCCCTGTGAAAGTTAAATAAAGTGGGCTTTCACTGGTGCTTTTCATTATATATATGAATAGAATAAAAAAACGAATGGAGAAAAACACAACTGGGATATATATACACCCATCAATAGGAACCTCAAACTCGATGCTATTCTTTTTGCAGATGATTTAGCACTTCTGGCACTTTCTGAAAATGATTTGCAATGATCAATTTATAATTTACAGAAAATAGCTGCGAAATTTAATGTGGAAATATCAATTAACAAAACTAAAAATTATGGCATTTCATGGGAAGGACCCCATACAAAGTAAAATCTGTCTCCAGAATAAAATTTTAGAAAGATCTAATCAATTTAAATATCTTGGATATTATATTATCTCTCTATCTGGGATGAAAAGGTTATCCCTGAAAAAGTTACTAGTTATAATAAAAGTTTGGGAATTATTAATCAAGTTATGAAACCATCCCTTGTACAAAAAAAACACCAGATTACATTTATATAACACTTTGGCTAGACCAGTGTTGACCTATGGTAATGAAGCATGAACACTAAAAAGACAACATGAAAGCAGAATAACGGCTTGTGAAATGAGATTCATGCGCAAAACAGCGGGTTACACCAGATGGGATCGGAAAAGGAACACCGATATCTTAAAAGAATTGAAGACTACGCCAATTTTGGAATATATTAAACAGTACCAACTAAATTGGAAACATCATCTTGAAAGAATGAGTTCAAATCAGATCCCCAAAGCTAGTTATAATTATATACCAAGAGGACGAAGATCTCTGGGCCGTCCTATGAAACACTGGAGGGAAAATTTTCTATAGGATCGTAACAGGCCTTGGCCTAATACTTGGAAGGAAGAAGAAGAAGAAGTAAAATAAAGTTGAAGCTGATTGGATAGCATCTGATTCTAAATTGAGAACTTTCCAATCAGCTTTAACTTTGTTCAGCCATTCGGGGACCAACAACAATACTGAGTTCCATTAGTTTATCACTCATACATAGCCGAGCTTCTGACCAGGAACCATCACCTAGAAGAACTCATCACTGAAGATGTCCTCCATGGTCTAGGGAGAAACACCAGTTATGGACCACAGTCTTATAGCCCAGAATCTT
The DNA here is from genome assembly GCA_030220185.1 of Diploptera punctata. NCBI lineage: Eukaryota > Metazoa > Arthropoda > Insecta > Blattodea > Blaberidae > Diploptera > Diploptera punctata. Next base: position 96,937 of record JASPKZ010000100.1, on the reverse strand, counting down.
CTAATACCGTGATACCGGCCATGAAAGCCTGCATTCTACAAAACCTCATAGTGTTACTTCCTAAAAAAAAATCAATTATTAATTTATGTCAGATTCAAATTACCATTTTTGACAGAATTAAATATTTAACATATGGTCAGAATAATATTTAAATATCTCAACATACAAATTTCGTGTTTTTTACAATATCAGGTTTCAAACAGAATTCCATTCATCTTCAGTCAAATTTCCAACTCAAGAAATTCCTTCACTGCCAACATCTTCTGAGCTGCCATCTGTGGTCTTTGAGATTAGATTGGAGATATAAACTCGACCACAGATGGCAGCTTAGAAGATGTTGGTGGTGAAAGAATTTCACCAGTCGGTGATTTGACTGAAGATGGACGGGGTTCCATTTGAAATCTGATATCGTAAAAACACGGGATTCCGCTTGAAACCTGATATCGTAAAAAACACTAAAATTGTGAGGTGAGATTTTTACATATTACTCTGACCATATGTTAAATGAATATTACCTCATAATGTTTACTTCCCAACATTAATTTTAAATTAGAATTAGATATATTCAGCAAGATTACAAAATTGGATAAATTTATAGGAATAATAATGTAATAAAGCCTACTTTATTCCAAAAATATACTTGCATCTGTATATAGAAGACAATGGTATGACCAGTTCTCTGTAATGGGAGTGAATGCATCTGTATATAGAAGACAATGGTATGACCAGTTCTCTGTAATGGGAGTGAATGCATCTGTATATAGAAGACAATGGTATGACCAGTTCTCTGTAATGGGAGTGAATGCATCTGTATATAGAAGACAATGGTATGACCAGTTCTCTGTAATGGGAGTGAATGCATCTGTATATAGAAGACAATGGTATGACCAGTTCTCTGTAATGGGAGTGAATGCATCTGTATATAGTAGAAGACAATGGTATGACCAGTTCTCTGTAATGGAGTGAATGCATCTGTATATAGAAGACAATGGTATGACCAGTTCTCTGTAATGGGAGTGAATGCATCTGTATATAGAAGACAATGGTATGACCAGTTCTCTGTAATGGGAGTGAATGCATCTGTATATAGAAGACAATGGTATGACCAGTTCTCTAGAAGACAATGGTATGACCAGTTCTCTGTAATGGGAGTGAATGCATCTGTATATAGAAGACAATGGTATGACCAGTTCTCTGTAATGGGAGTGAATGCATCTGTATATAGAAGACAATGGTATGACCAGTTCTCTGTAATGGGAGTGAATGCATCTGTATATAGTAGAAGACAATGGTATGACCAGTTCTCTGTAATGGGAGTGAATGCATCTGTATATAGAAGACAATGGTATGACCAGTTCTCTGTAATGGGAGTGAATGCATCTGTATATAGAAGACAATGGTATGACCAGTTCTCTGTAATGGGAGTGAATGCATCTGTATATAGAAGACAATGGTATGACCAGTTCTCTGTAATGGGAGTGAATGCATCTGTATATAGAAGACAATGGTATGACCAGTTCTCTGTAATGGGAGTGAATGCATCTGTATATAGAAGACAATGTATGACCAGTTCTCTGTAATGGGAGTGAAAAAGTCATGTAAGTAGAATTACCAATAAAAGTACTGCTGTTCCATTTGTCTTCACATGAGAAGAAAAATAAAGTTGGGAATTTATAGAATTGAAAAAGAAGCTAAACTTTTCAAACCTCTATCTAAACCTTTGGAATTAACAGTTTGGGAAAGGTATACATTAAAAAAAAATACTAGAACCATGAATTTTGAGTTTCTGGACAAACCAAATTTGATTACAAAGTTCTTCAAATCGACACCAGATGGCAGCTTAGAAAATTACTGGCATAATGAATAATCAACAGTCGCGACAACAGCTGAGGATGGGAATGATGTTTGCCGATATTGCAGTTCTGTGTTAAAAAACATAGATGTATGAGGTAAGAAGAATTCACGATTCATTTGATTCTTTACCTCATTTCTTGTTGTAATTTATGTAATAGAGTCTGCAAAGATGTGACTGGTGGCGGGATATCAGAGAACAGATACAAAGAAAAAATGAGGAATCGACAAAAAAAGTTAAACACATTCAACCTTAACAAGAAAATAGTACAATACCAGAACTCATGTTATAAACATGTTTTAAGAATTGAAGATACTGAGTGGTTTCTACACCACAAATATACAAGTAAGAGTTTAAAAGGACGTCCAACAAAGACTGGATACAAAAATCCAACATATTTTGAGGTTGGAACAGACCAACAGGATTAAACTATCCTGTTGCTGATGAGAAACTAATTAAGAAAAAAAACTATACTGAAAAAAATAGATGATAAAAATCATGAATTTATCATACAAACTATGGGGAATGTGAGAGAGAGAGAGAGAAAAAAGCAGAAAAACTAAAAGAAATCAGAATACCATAATTACAGAACACCTTAGAAAGGTAAAAAATGGAAAAATAAAAAAAAATCGCCAGTGGTTGCTCATGTGTGGACAGAAAATCATAGAATTGAAGGGAACAGATTAATTTGGAAACACGCACTAAAGAACATTTTAGAAATATTAAAAATTGTGAAATTGAAAAATCAGCAATTGCTGCACATAGTTTACTAGAATATCATAAAATTGAAAAAGAAGCAAAACTTTTGAAACAATTGGAAAAACCGTCGGAATTGACAATTTGGGAAATGATATTCATTCAGAAGAATAAATATCGATCTATGAATTTCGATAGTCCGGTGGATAAAAATTTAATTACAAAGTTTATAATCCCAACGAAAGATGGCAGCACAAGAGGTGATGTCACTAAAGAAATCAACAATCATGGAATTTCATCAGTGGAAGCCATGACTGAAGAAGGACATGATATTGTCTGAAACCGTCGGTATCAAAGAAGTTTGGAAATGTATGAGGTGAGTCGATTAAAATATATTCTCCATTCACTATTAACAGATTAAATGTTTACATAATAAATTTGGGAATTTTTAACATTATGAGGTTTAATTCATAAGAATTAAATGAATCATGATTTCTTCTTACCTCATACTTCTATGTTTTTTAAACACAGCACTGCAGTATCAGCGACCATCAACAGCTGGTGAAAACAGCTGAGGATGGTGACGATGGTCGCTGATACTGCAGTGCTGTGTTTAAAAAAAACATAGAAGTATGAGGTAAGAAGAAATCACGATTCATTTAATTCTTAAAGATTAAATGTTGCTGAAACAACTAGAAAAACAAAAAAATCACGGATATAAAATAATGCACAACTAACACAGATTAGAATAAACTGAAAGTTATAAAGATTCACAAACCTGGATTAGACTGTTGTGATTTTACTGGAGTTGTTGGCTGTGAAGTTGGCTGCGAGGATTGTGGCTGTGACTGAAGTGTCTGTGATGGCTGCGGATGTTGCTGCTGGGATGGAGTTACAGTCTGTGTCTGACTTCCTTTCTGCGCATCTTGCTCTGACTTACTGCCTGCGGCCGACTGTTCCGCAGGCACTCCTCTTCCTGTACCGTACTGAGGATCCCCAGAGTAGTAAGGACCGCTGCCGAACCCTATGGGGGGTTGCTGAGGTGCACCATAACCACCATAATAACCAGGTGCTGGATAATACTGCTGATGTCCGTACATCGGATTACTGTACGGATCTAATGGTTTATTTGAACTGTTATCCATCGGTGGGAACTGCGATGGGAAATTTGACGTAGATTGTGGAGACTGACTCGGCGTGCTATGTTGCTGTTGGCCTTGGTTTTTAGGAGTATTATTAGAAGCATTATCTGTCTGATGCTGTGATTCTGCCTCGGTGCTGCTGCCTGCACTTGAATAGCTCGGAGATCTATCCGACTGTACAGATTTGCTTCCTCGACCTTTCTTTGGTGCTGTGCTCGTAGTGCTAGTGTTCGGTGGTGTCGGAGGAGGACCTTGCTGAGGAGAAGTATGGCTCTGATACTGCTGCATCGGATATATCTGACTTCGACCCACAGATTTGTTGGACTGATGTTGAATATTCATTCTAGAACATCTGACGCACTTTCATGAGACTCAAAATCATAATGCTGTTGTTCACTGGTATTATTACTATTATTACTGTTGTTATTGTTTCTACCGCGCTTCCCTTTTGTGGTTGTTGTAATAGTCATGTTAGTCCCAGTAAAACTTGTGCTAGTATTCACTTCACTGTTAAATCTTCCTACGTTAGAAATATTCTTCTGACGACCTTTAGGACTTTGTAAAGTATGTTGTGCATTTCCAGGATTGTTGGAACCTATAAAGGATGAAGTCATTGTTGTACCAGAAGAATGATCTCTTGACATATTTGAATTTCCTCCTCCAAGAGGGAAACCTTGGATAGTAACAGATTGATTACCACTTTTAAGTTCCTCGTGACTCTGATGAAAGCCTGTAGGAGATTTAATATCACTCGTATTATACGACGACTGTTGAGATTTCATGTAATGATCTCCTGGCTGTGATTTCTCGCCTACGTGTCTGTTCACCGAAGCACTTTCACTACTTCCATGACTCTCAATTTCTCTTTGAAGCTGGGCATTAAAAGTATTATGTCTATAATTTTTAAGAGATGTCTTTCCTTGAGTATTCATGTTTCCTGCTTGCTGTTGCATTGTATTCTTATTGCTCGTAGAAAAGCTAGGTGTTGGCAAAGGGAGAATCTCAATCCCACTATCGTTGAGAGCCGAGTCGCTGATATCAGACCGGAATGAAGGCGATTCTGACTGCTGATGTTGCTGCTGTCTCTGATTAAAATCAGGGAAAGTATTTCGTTGATCTCTATTACTATTATCTGATATGGAATGTTTTTCCATTCCATGTGGATTACTTTTAAATTGCTGTTGATAATTTCTATTTTCTGACACATTTTCTCCATGGCCTTGATTACTGCCTCCAACTCGAGAAGATCCTCGGTAACCTTGATTCTGTGGCCAATTGTCTTCGTAACCTCCGTGATAGTTTCTATTGGTCCCACTTTCGTTTTCAGAATGGCAATATCTTCCACTGCTAGATGAATCATTTCGACCAAAATTAGAATCTTTATGTTCGTTATACATGCCTCCTTGATTGTATGTCATGCTATCGTGAGTCTGTCGTCCGAACGAGCGATTAATATTACCTGTGTCTTGTATACTCTGATCCATCTGCCTCCCAAAACCTCTGTTAGTGCTGGAAGGCATGTCGTGATATCCTTGATCAACCTGTCTACCGTAACCTTGGTTCATACCAGATGCATCGTGCATGCCTTGGTCCATCTGTCTTGGAATACCCCCGGTTCAGACCAACAGCACCATCCTGATTTCTCTCTGTCTGTCTTCTCCCGGAAGGAAGATTAACATTTCCTGATCCTTGCATTCCTGGATCTACTTGTCTTCTAAACGAACGGTTAACTGAGGAATCGTGTGAATCTTGTCTTCCGAATGAACTGTTCATACCTGAATCTTGCATGCCTTGTTCTGCGGTATTTCCATAAGGCATGTTTATACTGCTTCCGCCTTCATGCATTAAGTCGTCGTTCATCGGTCCATCGTACGATGATCTGCTTCCAAATGCATGGCTGCTCACAGAGTTGTCTTGATTAAAGTCGTCTGAAGACGGGGATTTCAGCACAGTCACATCCATTCCATCTTTATCTTCGCTGCAGTGAGTTGAGCTCATATTTTCAGCACCAGAGCTGCCTTCATCACTTGTCTGGTGTCCCATCATGCCCATGTGTTCGGATGAACTCTCATGATGATGGTGGTGATGATGGTGGTAGTATGGTTTAGAAGGACCCATATCTAAAATATAAAATAACATTTTAATAATGATAACATGTTACATTGTGCTAAATACAAAAACATTTTTATCACCTCACCATATACTTTGTCTTCTTTTTTAGACCAGTTTTGGAATAATAATCATTCCATCTTCAGTATTTTCACGACCGTTATTCTCTAATGATGATGCACTGCTAGATTATGTTGTGGGATCACACAGGGCTGACAACCCAGCTGGCAACTAGTGCTGATTGTCTAGAAAAGGTGGGAGCCTTAACCTCCTAGTATGCCAAGGGCCTCCTAATGGCTGTAGTGGGATCACTTTGGCTTTTTTACAGATGAGCTATTGTTATTCATGGTAAAGAGACCCTACAATCTTGGAACTCACAGGAAATTTCAAAAAGTATTTAACAAATTCAATATTACATTGGCATTGATTAACAAATTTAATTTGGGTAAACTAATAGTAACTAATAAAAATATTAATGTCCCAGATAGTAAAAAAATCTCAAATTTATCAAATTAATTAAGAACCTCATAATGTGTTTCCCAATTTTAACTTTGAATTTATCAAATTAGTTACAATGATTGCAAGAAAGTATATGGGGTGCATATGGAAAACTAAAAATAATTTAGAAACTCATACAAAAGAACATTTTAGAAATATTAAAAATGGTGAAATTAATAAATCTGCAATTTTGAAGAACAGATATAGATCCATGAATTTTGAAGTTCCCGGCAAGCATAAACTAATCTCTAAATTAATAAAATCGGCACCAGATGGCAGTTCGAAAGATGGTGGTAACAGCAAAACTTCAAAAGTTGGAAGTTTGACTGAAGATGAAAGCAAATAGCATTTGAAAACGGTATCATAAAAACATGAAACATTATGAGGTGACATAAAATAAAAAAAACATTTTACCCAACTCATTTATAAATTCAAAATTACCTCAAAGTGTTACTTTCCACTGTAATTTTGATTAAATTAATTTTCCTCTTAGAACATTAATTTGTCATTTAATGTGACAAATTTAATATTGAAATTCTGAAAAAAAATTTGAGTAATTACTCTGAAACCAGTAAAAGAAATAGACATAATAAGAGGTGAAGTGATATTCATTAATATTAAAAAATAAATATTAAGATTTAATTCAAAGTTAAAATTGGGAAACACATTATGAGGTTCTTAATTAATAAATTAATGAGTCATTTTAACATCTTACCTCGTATTTCATGTTTTTCAAACACGGTAACTATAGTTTTCAAATGATCTTGTCATTCATTTTCAACCGCCATTATGACTACCGGATATTCGTGGAATCTCCCTCTATAACGTTGCCATCTGGTGTTGATTTGACGAACTTCTCGAAGTTCATTTGAAAACTATAGTTACCGTGTTTGAAAAACATGAAATATGAGGTAAGATGTTAAAATGACTCATTAATTTATTAATTAAGATTTAAATTAAAATTCTTTATACCTCACATCCAGTCTTCTAATTATACCAGTTTCAAAACCTAGAAGATTAGATATGAGGTGAGGTATAAACAATTTTAATTAATATTTAAATTAATATTGGGAAGTAAACATTATGAGGTTATATCATTAATAGTGAGTGGAGAACATATTTTTAACGACTCACCTCATATATATCAGAATTAAATGAATTGTGATTTCTTCTTACCTCATACTTCTATGTTTTTTTAAACGCAGCACTGGAGTATCAGCAACCATGATGAAGACATAATAAAGAATAAATTAAAGAAATTTAAACAACAGAAAAGGTTACAGCAATACACCACCCTACAACATGATTCCAAGAAAGATGTAAAATTCAAGAAATTTATTGATATCCTGAAGTTCATAATAAGTTTCAAAAAATTTTCAGAAAATTTAATATAACAATGGCTCCAATTAACAAATTCAGCCTGGGTAATCTTCTGTTAACTAATAATAAAATTAACACCCCAGACAACAAAAAATCTGGAATTTATCAAATTGATTGCAAAGATTGCAACAGGATATATATAGGAAAAACAAAAAGGAACTTGGAAACTCGTAAAAAAGAACACTTCAGAAACATAAAGAATGGAAAAATTGAAAAATCAGCTATAGCAGCACATAGTTTATTAGAGCATCATAGAATTGAAAAAGAAGCAAAACTTTTGAAACATCTATCCAAGCCTTTGGATTTAACAGTTTGGGAAAAAATATATATTCAAAAAAGAACCACACTAGGACCATGAACTTCGAGATTCCAGACGAACCGAGCTTGATTACAAAGTTCTTCAAAAATATAACAGATGGCAGTTTAGAAAATGATTCCTTCAAAAGAATACCGGTGGCAGTTTAGAAAATAATTCCTTCAAAAGAACACCAGATGTCAGTTTGGATAATTACTGGCAAAAGAAAAAAAAGTGACAGTCGTGAAAACAGCTGAGGATGGTGACGATAGTCGCTAATACTGCAGTGCTGTGTTTAAAAAACATAGAAGTATGAGGTAAGAAGAAATCACGATTAATTTAATTCTTACGAAGTAAACTTCATAATGTTAAAAATTCCCAAATTTATTATATGAGGTGAGTCGTTAAAAATATGTTCTCCACTCACTATTAACTTTAATTAAACCTCATAGTGATTTTTCCTATAAGAGTTAATGAGAAATATTACTTTACCTGTACTAGGATTGTTAGTTGTGCGGTGGAAATAAGGTCTTGCTTGTGCCATCGGTTGCTGAATGCTCATGCCCTTGTTCAGTCCCATTGGCATAGAGGATACTTCCGCACTCGGCGAGCCCATCCTCGGTCCCCAGGGCTTCACTGTCACATCCTGCTTTATAATTCCACCACCAGCCATTCTATCTCATTGGCTTAGATGGTGGTCGCTGTTGTGGCACTGTATTCTTTGGTATTATAGTGATGGCAGAATTATTCTTGAACGGAAGTACATTACTAATCTTTGTGGCGTTCACTGAACGATTTATCACAGGTGGGATGTTGCTCTCTGTAAAGTAAGAGAAAATTCATAGATTAATCTGGGAAATAATAAAATCTTTAATGGATATGAACTTAACATCAAACATTCAGAGGTTTTCAATCTCACATATTAAATTTATTACTTCTCACTGAAAGACAAATTTTATTTGGAGAGAAAAATATACATATATTAATGTTGGGAATTTTACATTGTGAGGTTTTCAATTAATTAAAATCAATATTGAGTCACGACTCAAAATATAAGCCTGAACTGGTATTTGAACCCAATGTTTCTAGTTCTGTACACTAGTGCTCTATCCACTAAGCAACCAGTGTTCCAATTCAAATGCATATTAATTCTCTCCTTTATTATATGAATTCCCACGCACTGGTTCAAATAAAATAAAATAAAATAAAATTCAGAGATTTATTAAAATTTAGAGGTGGTTCAAGGATGTTTTCTGAGTGTTTTGATATGTAGAATCCATAATCTGCAGAATAAGACAACCAAAACCATAATTAATAGTGAGTGGAGAACATATTTTAATCGACTCACCTCATACATTTTCAAACTTCTTCGATACCGACGGTTTCAGACAATATCATGTCCTTCATCAGTCATGGCATCCACTGATGAAATTCCGTGATTGTTGATTTCTTTAGTGACATCACCTCTTGTGCTGCCATCTTTCGTTGGGATTATAAACTTTGTAATTAAATTTTTATCCACTGGAATATCGAAATTCATAGATCGATATTTATTCTTCTGAATGAATATCATTTCCCAAATTGTCAATTCCAACGGTTTTATCCAACTGTTTTAAAAGTTTTGCTTCTTTTTCATTTTTGATTTTATGTGTTCTAGTAAACTATGTTCTCCACTCACTATTAACGATATAACCTCATAATGTTTACTTCCCAATATTAATTTAAATAAAACCATAATGCCTATTTGATAAAATGGAGAGAGAGAAACCAGCCCAACCCATTTTCAACCCCCTCCCATAGTACAATTACATGAAACAAGTGTCTAAATATTTAGTTAACTAGGAAATTCTGCAGGAAAATAGGGAGACAAATTAACTAACCTTTCTTAAATTCAGAAGTGCTTATTTCTGGTTTTTCTGGGGCAGTTTTGCACTCCTGATGTTGCTGTGCAGCACCTTTTCCAGCACCACCAACTTTAAATGCAGTTCGTATAGCAATAATCTTTCCATTCTCAAGTTGCATATAAATACCCTTTGGACTCTTCAAGACCATAACACGTTGGCCTGCTTTAAGTACAATAGACGCTCGGTCGGGAGAATTTGTTGGGATTACAACATCTGAAACACAAATAACAGAGCTTCAACATATTTCACTGTACCCTGCTTACAAATTTGTGTACTTTTTCAATAGACTGATAAAAATGGGAAAATACAAAGTGATAACGAAACATGTTCAAATAGAACACAACAAGTTATAAGGAAAGATGACACCAGATTCACCTTATTACTTCCTATTCTAATTTATTAATAGAGTGATATTTAATATATTTGAAGAAAAAAATTTTCGCCTAGACCGAGACTCGAACCCAGGACCCTTGGCTTTCTGGGCCAAATGCTCTACCAACTGGGGTACTGAGGCGAGTTGTGATCTAGATGCAAATTTTTCTCTTATATACGTTGTGATTCCCTCATGCCAAATGTTTTGAAACCTTTGTTTCCATCTTTGCAAATGGCGGCTTCTTAGTTAAGAAGACATTTATTGGGAATTTAACATTAATAATAATTAAATGAATCGTGATTTTTTTTTATTTTATTATTATTTTTTATTACCTCATACAAAAAAATCACGATTCATTTAATTATTATTAATTGAACCTCATAATGTTAAAAATTCACAAATTTAATATATAAATTTAACATTACTTTATATATAAAGCCAGTAGGGCTTCTATTGATGTTTTTATTATTAATTTAACACTTCACACTGAAGGATAAATTATATTTGAAGAGAAATTTTTTTTCCTAGACCGAGACTCAAACCTGGAACCTTTGGCTTTCCAGGCCGAATGCCTGATATTTAATATTTGTAGGATGATATTACTAAAATAATACAGAAAGGTTTTAAAAAAATACATAAACTTTAAGAATTGGAAAATTACAACATAACTTGTAGATATTTTTGAGAACGTGTTTCAGAAGCCTTGCCTATCTTCAGCTCAATTTTTTGCAAAACGATTTAATAAAATTTTACCACTTCACCTCATGTTCTTCATCTTCTTCTTCTTCTTAGACTAGTTTCGGGACCTTATTCAGTTCTATCCTCAGTTTTTCACGACTGTTATGTCTCTTAATATAATGATACAACAGTCGTAAAGATATTGAGGACGGAAACGAAGAAGGTCCTGAAAGCAATCTAAAGAAGAAGAATATGAGGTGAGGTGATAAAATAATATCTCAGAGTGTTAATTCCTAAACATTAGCTCAGGATAGGGATGTATGGAGAGCTTATGTCGGTGCGGCCATGAACCTACGGGTTCGATAGTGCCAGTGAGTAAGTAAGTAAGTAAGTTAATTCCTAAAAGTTTTTTGAAAATTATTGAAACAGATAAATTGAAAGAACTCACAGAGAGAAGATTTATATCCAGAAATGTAAGGAAAAGGTTATGAATTTTGAAATTCTAGGGAAAAAGGATTTGATTTGGAAATTCATCAGTCAACCTAAATCTGGAAGAGGAAGCAACTTACATGATCGCAACCACCAATTCAACAGTTGAAATGAGCTTAAGACAAAAGGCAAGTCTTCTGAAACAGGTTCTCAAGAAACAAGAGGTGAGGTGAATTTTCAGACTCTTAATGTTTATATTGTCCTGCGTCGTAGCCGAGTGGTTAAGGCAGGAAGCCTTGGAGCAGAGCTACAGGACTTGCGCTGGTTCGAGTCTCCATGGGGGAAGAAATTTTCTCATTGTATTTCGGCCAGTATGGGACCGGTGCCCACCCAGCATCGTGAGGCATTTGGCTAGCTACAATAAGTAGTGGCTCCAGGTTGAGAAAACCAGCTATAACGGCTGGGGGACTCGACATGCTTACCACATGTCATGCCTTCACTGGCTGGATGATCATCTACATCTGTGATTGACACATGTGGATGTGAGGCCAGCAGCCTGCTCGTAGGCTAAGGGCCTTCTGGGCATGTCGTGCCAGAAGATAATGTTTATATTAAAAAATTTGAGTTACTAAAAAAATTAATGCTTGAAGTAGGAACTGAACTACAGACCTCTGACTCTAGATTAGTATGCAGTCCATTACAGCATTCAAGACAAAATACAAAACCAAATTTTAGATATTATGAGTTAGATATGCACAATTCATTTCTTATTTGTAGATTTTTTTGAAGACTCTTTGAGTTTTGATGCCTTATGCATCATTATCAATTCTGTTTAACTTTTAAGCAGTTAAAAGTAATTAAAATTATCATAAGTAATGCCACGAGTGATTTCCAAATTATCGATAAATTCACGACTCACGAAGTGAGGACTGAATTTATCTAGAGAATTTGGAAATCAAGAGTGGCATTTGTTAGGACTATTTAACGAATAAAATTAAGCTGTTTACTCACAAATCATTATTTAACTATAGTTATTTTAAAATATTTATATATTTAATGTAAACGGCGATGTTTGAAAACAAATGAGAAACGATTGGTACGCTTCATTTGTTCGATCACAGCAACCAGATCATATTATTTATTGCCAAAGGATCGCAATATTGTAAGAATGCACCCTAGTGGAGAAATTTATAACCAACATTATAGGTATTAATTAATTTCAGATGTCCTGTGATGTAAATATGTCAATTATATTTTTCTGCGACACCATTTCCTGCAAAAAATGTTTAAGAAAGTGCAAACAGTGGTTCTTTTTTTTTGTGGTATAATCAATTGCTACAAATGTTTTTATATTATCTCTCGCATGCGCTATCTGCTGACATTCATGCACTATATATACAATCTGGTAGCCGCATTTCTTAGAGAGTCAGTCACTGCAAAATAATGCTATGACCAATTCAGAATGTTAAAAATGAGCTTTCTTTAATATGATAAACTTCAGTTGATAAATTCTAGGCGAAACACGGCTGTGATTGGATGTAAATAAAAAATCAATCAAATGTGATTGGTCATCGACTCCCATTTGTGGCGTGAGTTAAATAGTCATTAAAAATACTTTGATTAGAAGTTGCCTGATGGTATTGTTGTCTGTCTTCGGACGTTAGACAATTGTTTAAGTGGAAAGAAAATTCAGTGTTTGTATCAGGTCTTGAGTGGTGTAATGTACTGCAAGCTGACGTACAAAATCAGAGGTCTGGGGTTCAATTCCTGGTTCAAGCGTTAATTTTTCTTTTAAAAAAATAAGTTTGTGCAGAACTGCAACATGTTAAACTAAATATAAAACCTCATAGTATTCACGTAGACTTTCACGGCCAGAGTTGCTATGATGATCTTGAAGAAGATTTCCGGGCTGTAGGCCGTGGTCACGAGGCTTGTAGTTCCCCGACGTTTTGCCAAAGACTGCGTCTGGCATCCTCAAGGGTTGTCTTGAGACTGGCATTTCTGTCCACTGTGTACTGTCTTTTTGTCAGGCCTACCAAGAAAATCAAGAATCTTCTCAGACCTATAAAGGATCAACTCCATCCTCATCAGACAGCAGGCATATACAGGATACCATGCGGTTGTGGGAAAGTGTATATAGGCACCACTAAACGCAGCATCGAAACCAGACTTAAGGAGCAAGAAAGATACAGTCGTCTTAAACAAATGGATAAATCGGCAGTAGCAGAATACTCTTTACTTGATGGCCACAGAGTACAATACCAGAATACAGACATATTATCTAACTGCACACACTATTTTATCCGTCTACAACGAGAAGCCATCGAAATATTCAAACATAAAAACAGTTTCAATAGAAAAGAAGAATCATTAAAAGTCAACAAAGTATGGATACCGGTTCTAAAAAACGCAAAATGTAAACCTCTACAAGTACAGCCAACTAGACTATCAAACAGCAATCTCATTGGAACAATTGAAGTCCCTACCGCTGACCAATCAGAAGGCAGATATAACGTACAGTCGACTAGACCATCAAACAGCAATCTCATTGGAGCAATGGAAGTCCCAAACGCTGACCAATCAGAAGGCAGATATAACTTACGTACACATTGCGGTGAACGTATAAATAGGACAGACAGCGGACAGAAATGCCAGTCTCAAGACAACCCTTGAGGATGGCAGACGCAGTCTTTGGCGAAACGTCGGGGAACTACAAGCCTCACGACCATGGCCTACAGCCCGAAAATCTTCATCATAGTATTAGTTCCTAAAAATATTGAAAGTTAAAATTTAACAAAACAATTAATTCGGAATAGAAATGAACCTATCAAGAGTAAACTGGCAATGTATAAAATTTGTTTTCAAGTCAGTACATCTGTAACTCACTACTCACCCAATGGAAGAGTCATCTCCTGGGCAGACATGCCTTGCCTCTGCCATACATCAGCTGGAATCCATCTTGAACGACCTCCTGTGTTGAGTGTTGTTACAGTAGATCGAGGTGTCTGCCCTCGCTCCAACTGCTGACTCAATTCTGCTTGCATTGGACGTACACTAGCAACAGGCTTTGGTATCACTCCTCCTGTCCCATCAGTCCTAATAGCCCTGAGAAGGGAACTCATTATTAATATTTTTCTCATTCAACTTTCCCTTAAAGTCTTTTCAGTCTAACTCACAATTCAAATATGGCACCAACTTTATTTATCAAGTAAAACCATTTAAAAGGTGTATCCTGAAAATGTTAAATTAACCAATGATGTTTTTATTATTAATTTAACATTTCTCAAAGAAAGACAAATTATATTTGAAGAGAAAAATTTTCGCCTAGACCGAGACTCGAACCCGGGACCCTTGGCTTTCTGGGCCAAGTGCTCTACCAACTGAGCTACCGAGGCGAGTTACGATCTAGACGCAATTTTTTCTCTTATATACGTTGTAATTCCCTATTGCCAAATGCTTTTGAAACCATTGCTTCTATCTTTGCAAATGGCAGCTTCTTAGTTAAGAAGACATTTATTGGGAATTTAACATAGTGCTTCTTTCAATGTTAATATTATTCGTTTTTAAACATATTAATGATGGACAAATTATATTTATAGTGGCTTTATAAGTAATGTTTAAATTCCCAATAAAAAGTCTTCTTAATAAAGAAGCCGCCATTTACAAAAATCGTAGCAACGGCTCGTAGCATTTGGGGTTAGGGAATTAACTATGTAAAAGAGAAAAATCGCGTTTAGATTGGAGGCCTATCTTTCAATGTTTTTATTATTCATTTCATATATTTCAATGATGGATAAATTATATTTGAAGAGAAAAATTATACGCTCAAACTGGGGTCTGGACAAATATGATTTTACCATCATTGAAATGTATGAAATGAATAAAAAAAAAACATTGATTCAATTTTACTTAAATAAATAATACCTCATGGCCTAATTATTAAAAAATTCTATTGCAAGTGGGTTACAATTCCACCAACATACCAGGAGATAAAAGGCATAAAGACAGCCTGGTGACATTGGTAGAAAAGAAAAAAAAACATAAAATTATCACTTCTGACCTTATCTGCAGACCAGATCCTTGAATCCCAGCGTTGGCGACAGCTGAAGTGCTGCCAGGATAATATGAATACTGAGGTCTGTGACTGTAGTTGATGTTTGCCTGTTTCTCCAATTCATACGAACGTTTTGCTAATCTCTTTTCTGCTTGTGACAACTTCTTCTCTTTGCGATCAACAAGTAAGCTCTCGTGTTGGAAAGGTTCCTGTAAAAAAGAATAAGAAGTACAGTTCATGTTTACAGTAAATTTCAGGCAGCTTTTTTACAATCATTAATTTATACGAGGGTGGATGAAATATAAACCGGAAATTGTATCTGGAGGCTTTGGTAGCAAACTGCAAAGGTTGCGGTTTGGAGGGGAAGTTGGTGGGGGTGTCTGGAGTAGGGATCTTGATGTGTCGCACTCCGAAGAGTGGTCGCTTGCTTCAGTACGCCATGAGCGAGCAAGAGGTACACACGTCTGTTGCACAATGCATTATTATTAAGTTTTTGGCGAAAGAAGGCACTAAACCTTCTGAAATTTTGAGAAGGCTCCATGCGCAGTTCGAGGAAGCAACCCTTTCGAAGACGCAGGTGTATGATTGGTGCAAAAAAAAATGTTAGTGGGCCGGGATTCAGGGGAAAATGAGTCCCACCAAAGACGGCAACGAACAAGCATCACTGCAGACAACATTCGTGCTGTACGGGACCTTATTGAGGAGGATCGGCACGTAACAATTTCTGAAATTGCTTCACACGTTGGAATAAGCTTCGGAAGTGTTCAAGCCATCATCAGTGATGAACTCAAATTTCGAAAATTGTCTGGCAGGTGGGCTCCTCGGCTTCTCAGCCAGGAACAAAAAAATTTGCGCCAGGAAGTGTCTTACAGTCCAGATTTGTCACCATGTGACTACCATTTGTTTGGGCCACTGAAAGAAGACCTGGGAGGAAGGCGGTTTGGTGACAATGCAGTGGTAGAGGAGTTCGTGCGCAACTGGATGACTACACGTCATCCCTCATTCTTCAAGGACGGCATCAAAAAGTTGCCAAGTCGATGGCAAAAGTGTGTTGGAAATGCAGGAGACTATGTAGAAAAATGAGGTGGTGGTTTTGTATTTTTTTGTTAATTCAATAAAATTGTAAACAATAATTCCAGTTTATATTCGATTCATCATGGTATCTTTACCTTGTCGTGGTGGAGTGGCTTGCATGCTTAAATGATCCTGAGAGCTATGCCGGCGGTAGCATTGCTGCCGATAGGGTTACCCATGCCGGACTGGTCGAAGGTGATAAGCCAGACGAAAAAAGTACCTTGGGCGAAAGAGTGACGA
Source organism: Diploptera punctata (assembly GCA_030220185.1). Taxonomy (NCBI): domain Eukaryota; kingdom Metazoa; phylum Arthropoda; class Insecta; order Blattodea; family Blaberidae; genus Diploptera; species Diploptera punctata. The sequence goes on along the minus strand of JASPKZ010000100.1, from coordinate 80,213 downwards.
TCTTTCACCGTAAAAATACAACCGTCAAGAAATGCGGACATGGGTTCATCTGGGGTAATATTTTCCGGAGGTCAAATAGTTCCCCATTCGGTTCTCCAGGCGGGGACTACTTCAGGGAACCCATGCCAAGAAACTTCTTGTAGGAAAGCCAGAAGGAAAACGCCCAGTTGGTAGACCAAGAATGAGGTGGGAGAACAACATTAACTATGATTTGAGGGAAGCAGATTATACAGGGAATGATTGGAAAGCATTAGCTCAGGATAGGGATGTATGGAGAGTTTATGTCCGCGCGGCCATGAACCTACGGGTTCGATAGTGCCAGTGAGTAAGTAAGTAAATAAGTTGTAATTAATATTTAATTTTAGGAAGTTATATTTTGAGGTTATTTTAATTATATTATTTTTGGTCTGGACATCTTACCTCAATATTAATGTTGATTTGTTCTTGAACATGTTTCAAAACAATTCTGAACAAATCAACATTAATATTGAGGTAAGATGTCCAGACCAAAAATAATATAAGTAAATAAGTATTTGATTCACCCTCGTACCATAAAAAATTCAGACTAATAACAGGCCAATTACATTGTATGACAAAACATGTTTGAAACAAATCTCAAGTTTCAGTTACTTGGTTTGTCACATTACATATGAAAAGATTATTTTTTACCTTTGAAAGACAATGGCCAAATCGTTCTAGAACTTTCTGCATAACAACATCAATATATTTTTCTTTTTCTAAGCTAAAATCTTTTGGTTCAGAGTCCTGCTCGTTGTCCCAGCACAAATTGGTAACTTCCTTAATGGAGAGATGAGCATCGGGATTACATTCGTCCACAACTCTATCTGCCATCCCTTGTTTGTTGATCTGTCGATCATATATCTTCTTCTCTAAACAGTTATCCATTACCAGGCGATAAACAAAACATGGTTTCTTCTGGCCATATCTAGAAATAAAAGACAAAAAAATAATTATAAATTCAAAAATGCTACAGTTAAAATAATTCATAATTCATGTAAGCCCCAATACCAATCCATTGTAATGAGTGGAGAGAAGGCATTATAGAACAAAGCAGTGAAGAAAAGTTTGTAAGAAAGAGGATCGACTGGCAAGAACTAGAATGAAGGAAAGCATGGAGGCATATTTGAAATTGACCTTCAGAAAGGAGGACATGATAAGAGGAGGAGGAGGAGGATGATGATGATGATGATGATGAGTTACGATGTACCGGATTCATCTTATTTATTAAGAACCTCATAATGTTACTTCTTCTTCTTCTTCTTCCTTCCAAGTATTAGGCCAAGGCCTGTTACGATCCTATAGAAAAATTTCTGGGAAATTCTCGTATAAGACTTGAAAGCATAATAATAGTCCCTTCAATTGGTTGCTGGCCAAAGGAAGGCAAGACCAGTGATGGGGCTGCCATCTTATAGCCTCTGGTCAGGCTTTTCTGGAGAAGAAAAGAGAATAAAGGAAAGAAGAAATGGAAGAAAGGAATGACTCCCTAGCCCTCGGATGCCCTAATAGCGTTGGGGTCGAAAAACAAGAGTTAACCTAGAGAGGTTAGATAGTAAAGTTAAAAGAGTGCAAAACACAAGTAAGTGGAAGAAATGTTTTGCTCAGCTTGGGCATCTTGTGGTCGCCATCCATAATGTTACTTCCTATTGTTTAATCAAAGAAATTGGTGGAGAAATGAACATCTTGACTTTACATTTGTTCATATCAGAAGTGACTGAAAAGAGAAATTACCTATAAACTCTACACACTGCTTGTGTATCATGACACGGATTCCACGATGCATCAAAAACTACTACTCGATTGGCTCCAACTAAATTTATGCCCAGCGAACCTGCTCTTGTGGAAACTAGAAACAAGTGAATGTTGGGATTTGAATTGTATTCATTAATAAGTTTCTCTCTTTCCAGAGCAGATGTGCTTCCGTCCAGACCTGAAACATCAAAGTAATTCTTATTAAAACCAAACATACAATTATAAATATTTTTATTAAAGTTAATTATCCAAATCAGATATCCAAACTCCATTTGAATAATTCTATTTTCTTAAAAACACAAGTACAATATATATTTATTTCTCTTTATTTAGGCATAACAGATTCACCTAAATGCCCTTTTTGCAATTTAAATGAAGATATGGAAAGAAACCATCTCCTCCGTTGACCAGCTTTTGTAGAAGAGCCTTTCTGCTAAATATTGGACTGCAAGAGAGCGAATGATTTCATTATCAAGTGCTCGACATTAGATACCAACCAACCATATTTATTTCTCTTTAACATTTACTAAAAATATCTGTTAACATGAATGCAAAGTATGATAATGAGAGAGCAAAATTGCTTTTCTCTTATAAGGCCCTTCCCAATAATTCATTTCTCAATAAACAAAAAAAAAAATGTTAAAAAAATCAGCAATAAATATGGTGGAGTCTTACCTCTTAAAAGTGAGATCTTTTAGGACATGTTACAAAACAATTTTGTTTTATCGTCAGCTTATCCAGACTGATTTTAAGTTGTCAGCCTTGGATGTCGACTCCTACTCCATATTTTGTTGGTCCAAAGAATTTGTATATAAAATCCCTCTCGACAAGAATTAAAAAATTCGTGACCTTGTAGAAGATTTCCAGGCTGTTGGCCATGGTCTTGAGGCTTGTAGTTCCCTGACGTTTCGCCAGAGACTGCATCCAGCATCCTCAAGGGTTGTCTTGAGACTGGCAATTTTGTCGACTACCTGCCCTATTTAAACATTAATCCACGACGTGTTCTCTGCGCAGTCCGTTACTTCGTAGATATAATTTACACAAGTAATGGACTGCAAAGAGAACACATTGCGGATAAATGTATAAATAGGGCAGGTAGTCGACATAATTGCCAGTCTCAAGACAACCCTTGAGGATGCTGGACGCAGTCAGGGAACTACAAGCCTCAAGACCACGGCCAACAGCCCGGAAATCTTCTACAAGATCATCATAATAACTCCGGCCGTGAAAGCCTAAGTCAATTTAAAATTCATAATTCTATCCATGTTCTTTTGAAAATCCTGAGAAGAGGGATTTGATTTGTAAGTTCTTTGGACCAACAAAAGATGAAGTAGGAGTCGACATCCAGGGCTGACAACTTAAAATCAATAATCTGGACAAGCTGAAAATGAAATACAAGTGTGTTTAGAAACACACTTTCATGAGGTAAGATTCAAGACTCACCTTAATTATTAAGAACAACCTCATAATGTTACTTTCTATTGTAATTTTATAAATTAACAATTACTTCCTTTAAAAAGTATTCATAATATACATAACGCATTTTATGCACTATCACTTTTACATTCAGTAATTTACAGGGCTGTTCAGAAAGAAGGAACAGACTTCAAACATGTATTTCTTCCAAGCTACAAAAATAAAAACACAATTCCAACGTTCCTGGAAAGAGAAAAGTTTCAAGCTGTGATCACAGCCACATTGGTTTTAAAGTTATATTTCAATTCCTTCTGGATTTTTTCGTGTTGAGACTTGAAAGTAGTTTTGAAGTTCCTTAGGACAGGTTACTGGCCCAACCCTAAGTAGTCCAGTGGTAGGGCTGCTACCTTTTAGTCTCTGGACAGACATTAGGATACTGCATTTACTCAGTACCCGATGGTCCTCAGAGCCTCGTTTGTGAAAACGGGTTGTACCACGAGAAGGTGAGGATGAGAATTGGGTAGGAGAGGTTATACACACGTCACTACCCCTGTTTTAAAGTTAGACTTAGAGAAGTAAAGTGTTCCCCTTAGAAGGTCTTACACCTCCCAGGTCACCAGATCTAACACCGTGTGATTTTTATCTGCGGGGTTACATAAAAGATTGTGTTTTTATTCCCCCTTTGCCTGACACTCTTGAAAATCTGTGACATCAAATTGTTGAAGCTGTGAATTCGATAACTAAAGACCAGCTGATTCATGTGTGGCAAGAAACGAGCCACCGTTTTGATATTTGTCGTGTAACACATGGTGATCATATTGAATGCATAAAATAGTGAAATTTGAACTTTTCTCTTTCCAGGAACGTTGGAATTGTGTTTATATTTTTTTGTAGTTTGAAAGAAATAAATGTCTGAAGTCTTCTGTTCTTTCTTTCTGAATAGCCCTGTATATATATAAGGAATTTATGTTGAGTTGTTTTTGACTCACCTCATACTTCTTAACTCCCTTGCATATCTAGATTTCGTCACTGTATTTGTGACATTCTCAATGCTGTATCATGTTCACACGTGACGTCCAACAGCCTCCTCTCCTGCATACTGACATCTGCACCATCTGATGGCTGACCGACGAACTTCCAAATTAATCCCCTCTCCTTATCACCGGGTATTTCAAAATTCATAGTTATGTTTTTATTCTTGCATATGTAAATTTTTTCCCGAATCGTGAGTTCCTTCGGTCTTCCCAATTGTTTAAGTAATTTTGTTTTGGTTTCTATTCTGTGTTTTTCTGACCAGGCATGTGCAGCTATTGCAGATTTTTCTGTTTTTTCCATTTTTAACATTTCTAAGGTGTTCCTTTGATCTTGTATTTAAATTTCTTTTTGTTTTTCCTGTGTATATCATTTCACAATCTTTACAATTAATTTGATAAATTCCTGATTTTTGGTGGTCTTGAATCTTTTCATTTTTGTTGGAGTTAAGAAGTATGAGATGAGTCAAAAACAACTCGACATAAATTAAATAAACCTCATAGTGTTATTTCCTACCTACATAACTTAATATATCAAGAATACCTGAACTACGAGGGCGGATCGGAAAGTAACGCACAATAATTTTTTTTTGCCTTGGTATTGCAGCTAGAATGTTGAAATTTCACAGAGATATAGTTTGAAGTTTTCACTACAGATGGTATTTTTTTCTCAGGTGCACCTCTTGCGAGAGAAGCTTGAACTATGCAACAAAGATGGCGCGCATGCTACAGTCATCCACCTGTGAGGAACAGAGAAGTGTTGTTCGATTTCTTTACTGGGGAACCAGCATGTTTCCACTCCATTGATGCCTGCTTTGTTTCGGGCGTGTAGTGGTACGCCCACGACTCATCACCTGTGACGATTCCTTCCAGAAAGTCATGTCCTTGTGCGGTGTACCGCGTTAAGTGGTCCAAGCTTGCCATCATTCACTGGCCGTTGTGGTCGTCTGTCAGGTTCTTAGGCACCCAGCGAGCACTAACTTTACGGAATTTCAAATTTTCATGAACAATATCGTACACCGCACCATAGGAAATGTTGAACTTCTGCGATAAGGCCGGTCGTTCAGAATTGCCGCCTCAATGCCTCTGACATTCTGCAGGATTGCTGCTGTTGTCGGCCGGCCGGAGCGTGGCGAATCACTAAGGTTCACGCGTCCCTCTTGGAAGAATGTGCACCACCTGGAGACATTGCTACGGTCCATACAATCATCCCCATACACGCCACGCATGTCCCTGTGAATTTCACTGGGTTTATGCCCTTTGGCCCACAAAAATCGAACAACACTTCTCTGTTCCTCACAGGTGGACGACTGTAGCATGCGTGCCATCTTTGTTGCATAGTTCAAGCTTCTCTCGCAAGAGGTGCACCTGAGAAAAAAATACCATCTGTAGTGAAAACTTCAAACTATATCTCTGTGAAATTTCAACATTCTAGCTGCAATACCAAGGCAGAAAAAAATGATTGTGCGTTACTTTCCGATCCGCTCTCGTATATATGGTACCAATTTGTTTGGATATTGACATTCCACTGTTTGCCAAAAACTAGAGAAAAGTTAACTTATAGTACACTTCAGTCAGGTGAAAACAAAGAGAAAAGAATGAATTTTGAAACTTTCAGGTGATTTGATTTGGAGGTTCATAAGTCTAACAACAGATGGAGGAAGAAGCAGTGCATCACCATAACAGAACAACAGTTGTGAAAATACTGAAGATGGAATAATTCTGAAACTGGTCTAAAAAGAAGACTAAATATGAGGTGAGGTGAATAATGTTACAACTTACGATAATAATTCCAGTTCCGTGCCCACTTCTCTTGCCTCCCCGGCAAGTTTGTACGCTGAAGAAATTCTTCAATCAGATTCAAGGTGAAAAGCGATTGGCTGAACACCAGCATGCGATCACCTAGGGCCATAGCTTCTTCAAGAATACAAAAATAATACTTCCATCTTGGCTGAATTTTCTATCGATCCAGGAATGTAGTTTTTCAATAAATCAACAGCCTAAGACAAGAAGCACAAAGCAAAGATTAAAACAAATTATAATAAAACATTTTTTGTAATAAAATTTATACATAATAATTAAATGAATCGTGATTTCTTCTTACCTCATACTTCTATGTTTTTTTAAACACAGCACTGCAGTATCGGCGACACGTTGTCGTCATCATCAGCTGTTTTCACGACTGTCAATTTTTTCCCTAGAAAACAGCTGATGATGACGACAACGTGTCGCCGATACTGCAGTGCTGTGTTAAAAAAAACATAGAAGTATGAGGTAAGAAGAAATCACGATTCATTTAATTATTATTAATTGAACCTCATAATGTTAAAAATTCCCAAATTTAATATATAAAAATTTATACAATACTTCTCCATATTAATTCCCATTGTGATGCAATTCATAATTTATATGAGTGAGTCAAAAATAACTCTTCCATCTCACCTCATAGAACTCCGCGATTCTCACATAACCTGAAACTGTTACTTCGATCTTCAGCCAAAACTTTGACATTGAACATCTGCTGTTACCATCAACTTTCAAACTGTCCTCTGATATTGTGTAAACTTTGAGAACTTAGAGAAGCCTTTGGCATTAACAGTTTGGGAAAAGACATACATTCAGAAGAATGTATGTAGAACCATGAATTTTAAAGTTCCCATCAAGCAAGAATGAATCTCAAAGTTCATCAAATCGACACCAGATGGCAGTTTGAAAGTTAATAGTGATGAAGGACACCAGATGGCAGTTTGAAAGTTAATAGTGATGACGGAACTTTAACAGTTGGAGTTTTGGCTAAAGATAAAAGCAACAGTTTCTGAAACAAGTCCTGTGACAATCACAGTTTTTATGAGGTGAGACATCAAATGTTATTTTTGACTTTTTTTAATAAATTTGGGAATTTTTAACATTATGAGGTTTTAATTAAAACATTTTATCTGTTCATGCTTACCTCTTAAGAGTTGTTTTTGTCAAACATGTTTAAGTGCTTCTTAGCCCCATTGTCAGCGATTACAGACTGAATTTTCTCATAAGCAAATTCAGTCTGTAATCGCTGATGATGGGGCTAAGAAGCTCTGAAACATATGTTCGACAAAAACAACTCTTAAGAGGTAAGAATTAACAGATAAAATGTTTTAATTATTAAACAAAATTTAGTGAAGCTACCAACACAGCTAATCTAACAATCCTAATCTATTGAACTTTTATAGAAAAAAATGACTATAGGATTTAATTTAAGATTTAAATTAAAATTCATTATACCTCACCTTACATCCACTTTTCTAATTAAACTGGTTTCAAAACATAGGTGGTTTCATTATAATAATACCACAACTGTTATGTCGTTTAAGAGAACTGTTTCTTACTCCCTCTGTTGGTGGACCGGTGAACCTCCGAATTAAATCTAATTCCCTGGGAATTTCAAAATTCACAAGTTTTTCTTTCTTCTTTTTTAACGACATAACATCAGTCAAGATATTACTGAAGATGAAACCACATAGGTTTTGAAACTGGTATAAATAGAAGACTGGATATGAGGTGAGATATAAAGAATTTAAATTAAAATCCTAATCTGACCTAATCAAATCTGGTAAAAATTAAGGTATAAAAATAATATTGTTACATGTCGTGTAAGCGGCATTTGAATTGCACAGGTGAGTTGCTCCTAGCGAGTTAGTGACCCGCAGAACCGTTTGAATTGTTTGGAATGTGTTGCCAGATGTTTCTACCGGCCTCTCCCTTCCCCTTGGAGAAAGATCGGAAGTCAGAGGTTTCTGTGTTTCGAAGTTGCTCGAATCCGTTACTAGAGCTTTCCTCCTGCTTATATAAAAGAGCAGAAGAGAAGGCCGGCCAGTCAGTGTTGCGATAGTCTTGTGTTGGATGGTGAGAGGTTAAATTGTAAGTGAAACTGTGAGGAAGTACTGTGTCTGTAATTGTGTGATAAGTGATTATCTGATAAACTTTAAAAGAAGAATAGTTGTAAGATAAAATTCTGATTGAAGATTTAGTGATAATTGTGAGAAGAAAATAAAGTGAAAAGAAAAATTTTACATAACAACTATGTACTTGATGATTTTATTATTCATTTAACACTTCTCACTGAAGGATAATTATATTTGAAGAGAAAAATTTTTGCCTAGAGCGAGACTCGAACCTGGGACCCTTGGCTTTCCGGGCCAAGTGCTCTACCAACTGAGCTACCGAGGCGAGTTGCGATCTAGATGCAAATTTTTCTCTTATATACATTGTAATTCCCTCGCACCAAATGCTTGAAACCGTAGTTTCTAACTTTGCAAATGGCGGCTTCTTAGTTAAGAATGAATAATAAAAACGTCAATAGAAGCCCTACTGGCTTTATAAAGTAGTGTTAAATTCCCAATAAATGTCTTCTTAACTAAGAAGCCGCCATTTGCAAAGTTAGAAGCTACGGTTCAAGCATTTGGCGCGAGGGAATGAATAATAAAATCGTCAATAGAAGCCCTACTGGCTTTATAAAGTAGTGTTAAATTCCCAATAAATGTCTTCTTAACTAAGAAGCCACCATTTGCAAAGTTAGAAGCTACGGTTTCAAGCATTTGGCACGAGGGAATTACAATGTATATAAGAGAAAAATTTGCGTCTAGATCGTAACTCGCCTCGGTAGCTCAGTTGGTAGAGCACTTGGCCAGGAAAGCTAAGGGTCCCGGGTTCGAGTCTCGGTCTAGGCGAAAATTTTTCTCTTCAAATATAACTATGTACTTATTTAAGTCCAAATAAGTTGAAGGAAAACTCTGTGTCATCAGTGACAATATAAATAATGTAGGATGTAGTAGTGTCCTTCAGTGAGAAGTGATAATTTTAGAATAAAAACATTGACTTTAATTTGATCTCAACTTACCCAATCATAAGGAATGCCAGGATCCTCCTTGATATTGAACCCCCTTGCAGAACCAGTTCCCAGTTCCACCAAATGCTTTCCTTCATTTAAATTTAGGTCTTTTGGACAATCAAAATTTGGTGTACCACAGCTAGCATCTTTACTTTCTACAACATTCTCATTTCTCCTTCCGTCAACTCCTTCTGGTTTTACATCTTTACCATCGTTATTCATTTCAAATTCCTTCACATCTTTATTTTGAAACTGCGACGATGGCATGAAACCTGGTGATTGATTTTCAGCTTTAAATGTACCAGCTTCCATCTTAAATGCATTATGTTTGTGTTCCTATATTTGACATTTGATTTAAAGAACCGTATGGCATCGTTGGATTTTCTGTTTGCGTTTCATTAGAGCAATTAGAGGCCATTTTTTCTTCTGTTTTATAACCAGAAATGAATTACTCGATTGGAAATTATTATTATTGTTACCCATTGATACTGGCATTGGATTATTTCTGTCCTGCTCGGTTTTTATAGTAGTCTCGATTGGTTTTACATCGCCTATATTTGCTGAATCGCTGTTATACTGGAAACCTTCTTTACCAATCATATTACTTTCGTTTAGCATTCTTTTATCTGAGCCTTCTCCCATATTATTAGAATTTGACTTGTCTTCTTCACCAAATTTGGTTTTATCTTTATTTAAGTAATTCCCAGTTGCCAACATATGCGATTCACCACTATCACATTTTGTTTTTCCATCATCTTGCTGTTGTGGTGCTGGGAATCTATTTGCTGAGTCTTCCCATCTACCAGGGAAAGGTATATTACCAGAAGCATGGCTGAACATAGATTGATCATTGTTCATAGTATTTGAATTGTTTTCCATTGTAGTATTACTCATTGAATTCTGGTTTCCACTTTCCATTTTATTAGAGGGCATTGCACTCATATTTTCATTCATGTACGGTGATTTATTGGTTGATCCATACATGTTATTTGTACCAACTCCACATATTTTGAAGTCATTTATGATATTAGAAGTGCCATTTCCTTGCTGTAATGTTGGCATTTTATTCTGCATACCTTGATAACTCATGGACATATTGCCCATACCATACGATGTGTTTTGATTTGAATTGGCAGAATCCACACTTGACATTCTAGTAAAAGGATTTTGCATGTTGTTTCCAATAGAATTGTTGCTGTTAACCATTTCTGAATGATTATGTGTATTTTGCATCATATTTGGTTGATTTTGAGAATTATTACATAATGCATTTTGAATTCCTGTGGAATTCTGCAGATTTTCCGGAGAATCACAACCTAATTGTATTGGATTCTGAGGCCCTCCTAAAGAACTAGAATTTCCCATCAAATTCTGTGATGAATTCTGAGGAGTTCCTGAATTTGAAGATCCAACTGTATTTTGTACTAGAGTATTCGATTGAGTTCCAACTGAGTTCTGTCCAGTACTCTGGGAAGTTCCTACAGGATTTTGCATGGATCCCATTGAATTCTGTGGTAAAATCACTGGACTTTGTGGCATTCCCAAAGGAATATGAGGATTCATAGAATTTTGTGGCGGTCCCATAGGATTTTGTGATACTACCATTGGGCTCTGGGGCATTCCCATTGGGCTTTGAGGCATTTGCATTGGACTTTGCGGCATTCCCATTGGATTCTGCATCATTCCAATTGAATTCTGATTTACTCCTATGGTAGTCTGTGAAGATCCAGTGCTATTCTGTGTTGATCCTAGATGACTTGGAGATGTTCCCATTGTATTATGAGAAGGTCCAACTGGGCTCTGGGCTGTTCCCATAGAATTGTGAGAGGATCCAATTGGACTTTGAGGGGTACCAACTGATGTATTTTGTGAAGGAGGTCCCATTACGTTTTGAGAATTCAATGGTAGATTCGTGAATCAGACCCCATTTGGTTCTGTGTTGTCTGTGAACTTGCCATCACGTTCTGAGAAACTGTCATCTGTTCTTGAGAACTTCCAGAAGAGGTTTGAGATGCCATTGAATTCTGTGAAGACCCCATTGTATTTTGAGTTCCCACTGAACTCTGTGTAGAATTATTTGAGTTCTGAGCCATTCCCATAGTGTTCTGTGGATTTTCTAAAGAGTTATGTGGCATTCCGATTGGATTATGAAGATTTCCTAATGGGTTCTGCTGACCTCCCCCCATTGAATGTTGCACCATTGAGCTATGTAATACATTCATGGTATTGGACGAATTATTTCCCATTGGACTATGTGGAATTCCCAGTGGACTTTGTGGAATACCCATTGGACTGTGAGGAGCTCCTGTCTGATTATGGGAAATTCCCATAGGACTCTGAGGTGTTCCTGGGCCAAGCATTGCACTCTGTTGGGATGACATTGGATTCTGTGGAGGTCCCATGGCACTTAACGATCCCATTCCACTCTGTGAATTTCCAAGTGAGTTCTGCTGAGCTCCCATTTGATTTTGTTGTCCATTCCCTGGATTATGTGGGCCTCCCATTTGATTCTGTTGTCCATTTACTGGATTATGTGCACCTCCCATTTGATTCTGTTGACCATTTATTGGATTCTGTGGACCTCCCATTTGATTCTGTGACCATTTATTGGATTTTGCAGACTTCCCATCTGATTCTGCTGACCATTCATTGAATTTTGTGGAGCACCTATTTGAATCTGTTGACCATTCATTGGATTTTGTGAACCACCTATTTGATTCTGTTGGCCATTTACTGGATTTTGTGGACCACCCAATTGATTCTGTTGGCCATTTATCTGATTTTGTGGACCTCCCATTTGATTCTGCTGTCCATTTATTAGATTTTGTAGACCTCCCATTTGATTTTGGTTATTCACTGGATTTTGTGGTCCTATCAGTTGGTTTTGTTGCATATTCATTGCATTTTGCTGTATTCCCATTTGATTTTGAGGATTTAGAGATCCTCCCATCTGATTTTGTTGGCCACTGAGTGAATTTTGAGGTGGTCCTAATTGGTTTTGCGGACCACTCATTGAAACAGATCCACTCATTTGATTTTGTTGACTATTCATTCCAATTTGAGATCCTGTCACTTGGTTTTGTGGTCCTCCCATTTGATTTTGTAAACCACTCATTGGATTATGTGATCCTCCTAGATGAATTTGCTGGCCAGTCATTTGATTGTGTAATCCTCCCACTTGATTCTGTGAGCCACTTACTGGATTTTGTGGTCCTCCCATTTGGTTTTGAGGACTACTCAATAAATTCTGAGGTCCCCCCAATTGATTTTGTTGACCACTTATTGAATTCCGCAATCCTCCCATTGGATTTTGTGGTCCTCCAAATTGATTTTGTGGGCTGCCCATCTGATTCTCTGGTCCTCCAAACTGATTTTGTTGGGTGCCCATCTGATTCTCTGGTCCTCCATGTTGATTTTGCTGACCACTCATTGGATTCTGTAATCCTCCCATTTGATTTTGTGATCCTCCCATTTGATTTTGTTGTCCTCCCATTTGATTTTGTTGTCCTCCAAATTGATTTTGTGGACTGGTCATTTGATTGTCTGGTCCTCCACGTTGATTTTGTGAATCAACCATTGGATTTTGTGATCCTCCTAGTTGATTTTGTGGAGCTGCCATTGAATTCTGAGAACCATTCATTAAATTCTGTGAACCAATCATTTGATTTTGAGACCCTCCAAGTTGATTTTGAGGATTATTCATTACATTTTGAGGATTGTTCATTGGATTCTGGGGACCACCCATTTGATTTTGTGAACCAACCATTTGATTCTGAGGAGCACTCAATGGATTCTGTGGACCAACCATTTGATTTTGTGGACCACTCATCAGATTTTGTGCACCAACCATTTGATTTTGTGAGCCACTCATTGGGTTCTGTGGACCAACCATTTGATTTTGTGGACCATTAATTGGATTTTGTGGACCAACCATTTGATTTTGTGGACCACTCATTGGATTCTGTGCACCAACCATTGGATTCTGTGCACCAACCATTTGATTCTGTGGGCCACTCAATGGATTTTGGGAACCAACCATTTGATTCTGTGGGCCACTCATTGGGTTTTGTGCACCAATCATTTGATTTTGTGGACCATTCATTGGATTTTGTGAACCAACCATTTGATTTTGTGAGCCACTCATTGGGTTTTGTGGACCAACCATTTGATTTTGTGGACCACTCATCGGATTTTGTGAACCAACCATTTGATTCTGTGGGCCACTCATTGAATTCTGTGTGCTAACCATTTGATTTTGCATAGTTCCCAATGGATTTTGTGGTCCTGCTATTTGACTCTGAGAACTGGTCATTGCATTCTGTGAGCCATTAAGTCTGTTCTGTTGATGTCCAATCAAATTCTGTGTTCCTCCAATTGTGCTTTGTGAATTTCCCACCGTATTTTGTGAAACTCCAATTTGAGTCTGTGTAGTACGCATTGTAGTCTGTGAAGGACCTGATCCCACAGAATTCTGTGAATTTCCCATCATATTCTGTGTCATTCCCATTGAATTTTGTTGGTTTGACATTAACATTTGTGGATTATTCAAGGAATTGCCAGAGGAATTTAGCATAGGCATTCCTATGGAATTTTGGGGTGTACCCATTGGACAATGCTGATTAGGCATTATATTCTGTTGTGCACCAGTATTTTGTTGAGTTCCTATGGATGCTTGTGAATTTATCATCTGGTTCTGATTTCCTTGACTTTGTTGATTTCCTACCGGACTCTGTGATGTTCCAACTGTGTTCTGCGATTTATTCATCATCATGGAATTCTGATTTGAAGTACTATTTTGTTGATTCCCAGCAGAGGCTTGATGATTTTTCATAGAATTCTGCATGTTATTTGAGTTTGGATTTTGTGAAACATTCTGCATGCCTCCAGCATTATTATTATTGCTGTTATTATCACTAACACTCGAGTTTTGTTGCATATTTACATTGTTCTGATTCTGACTGTTTCCGTCATTTCCTCCTCCTGTGGAATTTCTGGAATTACCAGCTGAATTTTGTCCCATTTCACCCATATAATTTGTAGAGGTCATATCCTGATATAAATTTCCTTGTTCTCTATTCCCATAATCACCATACTGCCCTTGCTGAGGATGACCCATGTAGTAAGAATTTTCTCCACTCTCTCCAGGATTTGAGTTACCATAAGCGCCACCTACATTTCCACCATAATACTGATTTGAATTTCCACCTTGGTAATAACCATGATTTTGCTGTTGCCAATATTGATCATTATTTCCGTTCCCTGAAGCTTGAAATCCACTTCCTTGATTGTTCCCTGGATCTGGAGGGTAATAAGAACCCATGGAGTTATTATCGTAACCGCTTTGCTGTCCTCCAGGAGTATTCCCGCTCGTGGGGTAATAATTGCTATTGTTTCCATATTGTGAAGTTGCAGAGTTCTGATTTGTGTTCCCATAAGTATTATTATTTGGATTGTATGTATTGTTTGAGTAATTTGGATCATAATTTGATGCAGGAGGATTATTTGGAAAGCCATATGTCGGTGGATTGTTTGAATTATAATGCTGAATATCTGGAAATGATCCAGAATTGTTGTAAGACTGATTTTGTTGTCCCATCATATTAAAAGAAGGATTATTTGCGTGGTTGTCCTGTTGCATTGGTGTTCCAGCTGTCATGTTTGGAACTGTTTGGCACTGAGAAGAATTACTTGTTCCAACGTTAGTTGTCGTGTTTGGTGTTACGTTTCCTCCAGGAGCAACATTTGTAGTCTGTGGTGTAATAGTCGCTGCAGGTTTATTATTACCCGTCTGGCGGAATGCTGTTGCACCCTATAAAATAAGAGAACAACATTTAAAATCCATTTTAAATTAATTGGACAATGTAATACAACAACTGTCTAAGCGCTATTTTTAAAAATTGAGATTTTGATGCCATCTGTTGCACTGGCTCCTGAAGTACATGTACGCACACTTTTAGTGCCAAATCCTTAAATATAGCCTTATTATTAAAGAAAAAATATAGTGCCATCAGTCCTATCATAGATTATATGTTTTGTAACAAACGGCAAGAAATCAGATTTTCATACATGTTAATCTAAATTTGGCAGCATGCAGCTAAGTGCCAAATGTTCCCGCTCTTAGATTGTTGTTCCGTAATCAAGGAAAATAACTTGCAATATCCAGTACTGTTAGTTTGGCACTACAATAAATAGCGAAGATCGGCTTAAACTTTAAACATATTTTTCTCAAAACTTACATAATGGCACATAGCCGATCGATGCATAATGCCATTCAATTATGGGGAATAACATTATGAGGTTTTCAAGTTAATAACTAAGCAAGGTATTGCAATTTCAAGAGGCATTCCTCTCATCTCATCTCATCTCTCATGAGTCGTAAAGATGGCTGAAGATGAGAGGGATGCATCTTGAAACTGCAGGACCACGCTTGCAGATCACAGATTTTCAGGTGAGATATGACTCATTTTTATTAATTGTAAATTTAAAATCCATTCTAAAAAAAAAGAGGTAATGAAAGCAACAAATAAAAAAATCAACTATCTAACTAATTGGCACTGTCAAACCCATAGATTGATGACCAGAGAGACATAAGTTCTCCATACATCCCTATCCTGAGCTAATGTTTTCCAATCAACCCTTGTTGTATAATTTACTTCCCTCAAATCATTGTTAATGTTATTCTCCCTCATTCTTGATCTATCTACTGGGTGCTTTCCCTCTGGTTTTCCTATAAATAGCTTCCATTACCCTCTTTCATTCCGCATTCGTGCCGCATGTCCTGTCCACATTGCAGTCTACAAGACTTAATTGTTCTTATTAATCTGATATTCCATAAGTTTCATGTAGTTCACTGTTATCTATGTCTTCTCCATTTGCCTCTTTGTTCACCTCCCTTTGATCCAAAAATTTTCCTACAAACTTTATTCTCTTCTTCTTCTCTTTCCTTCCAAGTATTAGGCCAAGGCCTGTTACGATCCTACAGAAAATTTTCCCTCCAGCGTTTCATAGGACGGCCCAGAGATCTTCGTCCTCTTGGTATATTATATATAAACAGCTTTGGGGATCCGATTTGAACTCATTCTTTCAAAATGGTGTTTCCAATCTAGTTGGTACTGTTTAATATATTCTCAAATACTTGTAATCTTTTTTCTCCTCCCTTAAAGTAAGAGTCCATGTTTTGTATCCATATAATATAACTGGTAGAAAAAGAGTTTTATATATTTTCAGTTTAACATTTTTTGAGAGAAGTTGGGATAACAAGAGTTCCTCTAACGCATAATAGCATTCTTTGGGGTAAGTAACATTTTCCTCTGAATTTTATTTTTTTGTTGATTTTGAAATAGTTGTGAAATACTGAAGATGGAACAAATATTCCAAAACCTGTCTAAAAACGTGATTATTTTTTAATACTAATTAAAAAAGGAGAATTTCTACCAGAATGGAAAAGAAGATTTGATTAACAGAGATTTTCCTCTGAATTTTATTTATTTTTTGTTGATTCTGAAATGGTTGTGAAATACTGAAGATGGAACAATTATTCCAAAACCTGTCTAAAAAGGTGATTATTTTTAATACTAATTAAAAAGGAGAATTTGTACCAGAACGGGAAAAAAGATTGGATTAACACAGCAATAGAGCATCGGTGTGTAAAGCTGAAGGTTCTGGTTTCGATTCCCGGTTCAAGCAAACATTTTTCTCTTTACCAACAATTACAATAATTTAGTTGTGTACATTAATTTACTTATTTCAATCGTAGTAATAGCTTTAGCTTCTTGATATTAATTTACTTAACTGATCACAAATATGAACAGCGTTTTTTACCTTTCTCTCTCTTTTTGGTCCTGGTGGGTTCCGAGGTCCCCTACTACCTCTACCTCTTTTTGCAGGAGCTCCTCTGCCAGGAGGTACCACTCCTCCTGCATTGAGTGGAGTGGTTGCTGCTCCTGTAGTCTCTTCTAGATCTAAATCAACATCTTCATTTCCTGATCGTTTCTTCAAAAAGTAGTAGAGCACATCAGGATGATTCCAAATCTAAAACAAATATACTTAATTATAATCAACATACGAGTAAAATAAAATTATGTACTCGTTAGTTCAGGGGCACGCTGTAGCGTTGTGGTTAAGGCACTGAGCTACAAGCCGGAGGGTCGAGGGTTCAAGTCCCGTTGGGGTCAGGATTTTTAAACTGACCCAAACCCTCTGGCGGCACCATGGCCCTGGGGTCGACTCAGCCTCTAATGGAAATGAGTACCAGATGCTTGTTCTGGGGGTAAAGGCGGCTGTTGCGCAGGGCTGACAACCCGGCTGACATAAAGTGCCGATTGTTTAGAAAAAGTGGGAGCCTTAACCTCCTACTACCCCAAGGGCCTCCGGGCCTGTTGTGGGATCACTTTACTTTGGGGCACGCCGTAGCGCAGTGGTTAAGGCACTGAGCTACAAGCTGGAGGGTCGAGGGTTCAAGTCCGTTGGGGTCAAGATTTTTTAAACTGGCCCAAACCCTCTGGCGGCACTATGACCCTGGGGTCGACTCAGCCTCTAACTGAAATGAGTACCAGACTCTTGTTCTGGGGGTAAAGGCGGCCGTCACGCAGGGCTGACAACCCGGCTGACTTAAAGGGTCGATTGTCTAGAAAAAGTGGGAGCCCTAACCTCCTACTACCCGGGCCTGTTGTGGGATCACTTTACTTTTACTTTTTACTCGTTAGTTCACTGCTGTGGTCTCGAGGTAGCATGCTCCCTTGTCAGACCTGAATTTGATCCCTGGTCGGGACAGGTGGGTGAGGTTTTTTCTCACCTATAAGACAAATGTCAGGAATTTTGTTGAGTTGTTTCTTGATTCACCTCATACTTCTTAACTCCCTTGCAAATCTAGATTTCATCACTGTATTTGTGACATTCTCAATGCTGTTCACGTGAGTTGTGAATGTGAACAGCATTGAGAATGTCACAAATACAGTGATGAAATCTGGATTTGCAAGGGAGTTAAGAAGTATGAGGTGAGTCAAAAATCAACTAAACAAAATTAAAATAAACCTCATAGTGTTATTTGCTACCTACATAACTCAATAAATGTCAGGAAACTTTAAGGTCATAAGGTCCCTGAACATCTGGCTATCATCACTATCATATATGCCTCATTTAGATTAAGATTAGGATTAAGGATTCTCCTGGCGCATCATTATCATCATCACCTTTGATATATCATTGGGGCAGCATAACCCTGCCTTCAGGCGTCCCAACCTCAGAAGTCAGTTACAAATAACCAATGTCAGGAGAGAGATTACCAGAAATGTTGTAATGACAAGCTGGTGTCACTGATTAAAAAATGTTTTGGCTATCCATTTCTTGCTATAACATGAGACACAACACCCAAAAGCATCAAAATTATTGAATGTCACAAAATAATAAAACAATTATCCCGTCTACATAAAAAAATTGTACTTCAATGGATTCCAGCCCATTGTGGAGTGACAGGCAATGAAATAGCTAATTTTCTGGCCAAGAAGGTAGCAAAATTATTTCGAACCCAACTTTCACTCCAGTTTCCTTTCACTCTATCAAAAGAATTATCTCAAATAAATATATCAATAAACTTAGAGAAGAATACACCACCAAAACATCTGGAAAGGAATGGGAAAATCTGCAAGCTTATGACATTACTACATTACAAAGAAAATCTGCAGTAGCAATATTCAGACATGACTGCCTGAATAAACACCTACACAGACTTGGCATAACAGATTCGCCTAAATGCCCTTTTTGCAATTTAAATGAAGATATGGAAAGAAACCATCTCCTCCGTTGTCCTTTGTAGAAGAGACCAGCCTTTCTGCTAAATATTGGAGTACAAGAGAGTGAATGATTTCATTATCAAGTGCTAGACTTAGATACCAACCAACCAACCATTTCTGCAATTGAAGTTTTAAGAGAAAATTACCTTTTCTCGAGTACATAAACCAGTGGACATCAGCAATTCAATGCAAACAGTTGGAATCTATTATAAAATTACAACAGGAAGTAACATTATGAGGTCCTTCTTAATAAATAAGTCGAGTCTATTGTCATCTCACCTCATAGCAGTTGAGTTCTTTTAAGACATATTTCATAACAAATATTCTGTTTTAACGTCAACTTGTCCACACTTAATATTATTCGTTTTTAAACACCTTAATGATGGAAAATTATATTTGAAAAGAAAAATATACGCCTAGACTGGGGTTAGGGAATTAACTGTGTAAGAGAAAAATACGCGTTTAGATTGGAGGCCTAGGTGGTCAGATGGAAGAGCATTGACATAGAAAGTCAAAGGTCCTGGGTTCAAACCCCAGTCTAGGCGTATATTTTTCTTTTCAAATATTATTTGTCCACACTGTTGATTTTTACATTCTCAGCCCTGGATGTCGACTTCTACTCCATCTTTCTGTTATGTTATGAATATGATCATGTGAACGTTACTGATGTAAAACTCACCTTGCAACAGACTGCAAAAGCTTTAAGAGGATTTGGTACAGCCTTTGTTCTTACAACTTCATTCATGAATGTGTCATATAATTTCCTTTGAAATGTTGTCATTCGAAGCAAAAGAACGTACTCTTCCTTCTGAGGAAGTGTTACTTGAAGAACTGAATGGCTTCGCCTGGAAAAAATAAAATACAAAATTACATAACTTACACATTTGTTGCAGCCACCAAATGATTCAACAACTTCAAAATGTACAGAAAAAAATACTAGTGCAATGGTTACCAGTGCACTGTGGAATTGGGGGATACACAGTAAGCATATAGGTTAAAACAGTTTGCTACACACTGGAAGGTTGGGATTGAGTCCCAATAGAGTCAGAGGGAGGAAGAAGCAGTTCTCCTGATCGACATAAAAATAACATCTGTTGACAAGAAATTACTGAAGATGAAGCTGCCAAGGCTTTGAAACCAGTATAATTAGAAGACTGGATATGAGGTGAGGTATAAAACATTTTAATTTAATCTTAAATTAAACCTCATAGTGATTTTTTTCTTATAAAGGTTCAATATAACTAAATTAATTTGGTCTAGTAACTCCTAATAAAGGAGAGACTATGGACCAATATTGGGCTGTTACACTATTGTAGATAGATAGATATAAAAATGATATTACCTTTGAACGAAGCCTTCTAGCAACGAATGCAAAACATGTGCTCTGTAGCGCATCAATCTTATATCCTGTGGTGTACTGTCTATGCACTGTCCATTCTGAATAGGACGTTCAAACATGTTGCAGAATTCTGTCTTTGTTCCCAGGTAATTTGGTCTCACAAAATCTACCATACACCAGTACTCCAACAAGTTGTTCTGCAATGGATAACCTGAAATATTCACATTAGAAATAATGAGGATTATAACCATGCTTTGAATTTTTAGAGACAATTTTTCATTATAGAAAATGAAAGGAAAAAAATGTGCTAAATTAAACAAACAAAAAAAGTACAAAAATATTTATTTTATAGCCTATAACTGCTATTTATTCATCATCATAATCATCATCCTGCCAGGTATTAGTCCTAGAAGAACTGTTACGGCCTGAGAAAGCGGTTTTCGTGCCATCTTTTCATAGGTCGACCAAGTGACCGTTTCCCATTTGGACAGTAGTTCATTATTGCCTTGGGGATCCTGGATCTAGCCATTCTTGAGACATGTTCCTTCCATTATAATTATATTATTTTTGGTCTGGACATCTTACCTCAATATTAATGTTGATTTGTTCTTGGACATGTTTCAAAACAATTCTGTTTTATCGTCAGCTTTCCCAGACTGGTTTTATTTATGCTGCATTATGATAAAACACCTGAATGTGGATGAAACATGTCCAAGAACAAATCAACATTAATATTGAGGTAAGATGTCCAGACCAAAAATAATATAATTAAAATAACCTCAAAATATAACTTCCTAAAATTAAATATGTTCCTTCCAGTTTAGCTGATATCTGGAGATGCAGTCCAGTATTGGTGACACATTAAGTTCTTGAAGGTTTTCTACATTTTTCTTTCGGTCCCATTTGGTGTAGCCAGCTGTTCGGCGCATAAATTTCATCTCACAAGCTGTTAGTCTGCTTTCATCTCTCGTCCTTATAGTCCACGCTTCACTCCCATAACACAGGACTGGTCGAGCCATTATTTGATAAAGACGAGTACGAGTTGATTTTTGCACTAATGAAGGTTTTAAAACTCTATTAATGATTCCCATTGTTGAATTTCAGAATTTTCTCTGCTAAATCCAAATTTTCAACAAAAGAGAGTTTATATCCTAAATAAGTAAACTCATTAACTCTCTCTAAAATTTTGTTATTTAAACAAATTTTGCTTGGTATTGGTGATTTTTCACAAAAGGTCATTATTATTATTTATTAAATATTGGAAGTGTACAAAAAAAAACATGCTATACTACAGTATATGAGATGAGATGAAATCCTCACAGTGAGATTTCCTATAACAGTTCAATTCATTTCATCGTAACAGTTCATATTTCCTATAATAGTCCAATGCTATACTATACTAATTCTGAGCTAAGTTCCAGTTGTACTGTAAACAAACCAGATGTATGACTGCAATAACAGTTATATCTCTGACTGTGTAAGAAAATGTAGTTTGCTCTCTAACACTTGAAATAAAGGAAATAAGATTATATATTATCTAACACATGTCTATGTATGTTGTTGTTGTTTTCAAATGCTGGGCCTTGGCAATGAAGCCATTAGCGTTCTTGCTCTCCAATATGGTGGATCCAACAGGTAATACTTCACAGGTTTGTAAATGTTCTTTGTTCATTTCTTCGTCTTTGTTGCATAGAGGACAATTTGGATTCGTGTAGATTCCTATTTTATATAAATGTTCGGCCAAATAGTCATGTTCTGTAAGCAGTCTAAATTTTGCTACTGTAGTTTTACGTGGAATTTCTGGAATAATATCTGGCTTCTTTACTAAAATATTCCATTTTTTGTCTTTGGCTTTATTACATACATCTTGGTTTTGTTTGGTTTTATATTTGTTTTTAATTATTCTCTTTATGGATGTGAAAGGTAAGCTTTTAGTAGTATTCTGAATTAAATTGGAGCCTTTTTTGGCAAGAAAATCAGCAGTGTCATTTCTAGCAATTCCACAATGTGCAGGTATCCATTGCAATTGAATTCTTTTCTGTAGTTTTTGGAGTTGTTGAATCATTTTGTAGCACTCTTTAATTTGTATTGACTTCATTTTGTGTGAATTTATTGCATATATTGCTGCCTGTCTATATATGTTATGTGGGATAATCTTAAAATATATAATTACAATTGTAATACATTAAATAAGCATTGTTTTATTCTTGCACATGCGCAATGCAGAATATGTTGAAACTTCAATTGTTTTAAATGGCAAAATTTCTGTGGAATTTCATAAACATTGGAAAGGAAAGCATTTGAAAAGCAGAGGGAAACAAATTATTTTGAATATTTTCAAAGAGTTTAGTGAAAAATATCCCACATTAACCATTGAGTATGTGGTGAAAATAACAGCAATTTAAAGGTGAGTCAGCATGGAGCATTTATTCTGCTCTTAACGAAATTGTAAATAATAGGCACCTATCAACATCACGGAAAAAGCATAAACTTCTGATCTGGTAGGTCCATATATATTTTTGTCATAAATAAATAAGAAACAGAGAAAGTTGCTAATTATTGATACCATCTTATGTTGAATTCAGTCTTATTTCCTGTAAAATATGAAGCTGCCTAAGAACTATGTTTCTCATCGTCATGAACAAATCCATTTTAGGTCATGTGACCTGTGACAGTAAACCTAAAGAAGATGGTCTTCATCTTCCCATCAATGTTTTGGTCTTCTTTGGTCCCTATATCCAATTGAAGTATATTAAAATACCAATTTTGGAAAGTTATGTAGATAGGAAATAACACTATGAGGTTTTTTAATATTTGAAGAGAAAAATTTTCGCCTAGACCGGGACTCGAACCCGGGACCCTTGGCTTTCCGGGCCAAGGGTCCCGGGTTCGAGTCCCGGTCTAGGCGAAAATTTTTCTCTTCAAAATTAAATTTATCTTTCATTGAGAAATGTTAAATTAATAATAAAAACATCATTTTTTAATATTGTTTATTTTTTATTTCACTCACCTCATACTTCATAACTCCTAGCATACCCAGGGTTTCGTCACATCCTTTGTGACATTCTCAATGCTGTGTCACGTTCACAACTGGCAGCCAGACGTCAGTTGTGAATGTGACACAGCATTGAGAATGTCACAAAGGATGTGACGAAACCCTGGGTATGCTAGGAGTTATGAAGTATGAGGTGAGTGAAATAAAAAATAAACAATACCAATTTTGGAAGTTTGTTCTTTCCATTCTTCTCAGATGATTTTTCCATTCTTGCTGGTATCTTTCTATATCTTCATTTAAACTTGGTACTCCCAAGTTTTTCTCTGATAATATCCAACTTTAATATACATTATACGAAACAAATCACTGCATTTTAATGAATTGAACTTTATTTGAAACAATATAAAACAATAAATACATACTTGCCGCCATTTTATGACAGATTGGTGTCACAGCCTGCTGTAGTCTCAACTAATAAACATTTTCCACACTGTTAACGTTAGTTTATAATGAATGCAAATATTTCCAACAAAGATATTATTTTACTATTATTTATTATTTTGAAAAAAACCATCGTGCAAAAAATAATGTACAACGCACGTTTGTGAAGTGTTTTACAGAATCTCAGAAATTAAAAACCTCACTATCACTCAGTTTTTAAACATTTCCTCATCGTAATATTCTATTACAGTACAACTGGAACTTAGCTCGGAATGAATATAGCAGCAATATTAACAGATGGTGCGGAGGTCAGTCTGCAGGATAGAAGGCAGCCGGACGTCAGTTGTGAACGTGACACAGCATTGAGAATGTCACAAAGGATGTGACGAAACCCTGGGTACGCTAGGAGTTATGAAGTATGAGGTGAGTGAAATAAAAAACAAACAATATTAAAAAATTAAGGTAGAATATTTTTTATCACTCACCTCATATTGTTCAATATTAAAAAAACCTCATAGTGTTATTTCCTATCTACATAACTTAATAATGTATATACCTGTTAGTACAACTCGTCTCTTGCTACGTATTTGTTTTAAAGCTTGTGAAATGGAAGCGTGACTATTCTTGATACGATGACCTTCATCACATATAACAAGGTCTGGACCGGGTTTAACTAACGCTGCGTGCATCTCTGTAAACACATAAAACACACAATTATTTTAATAAATAAGTTGAGTCTTTAATATAAATTTAACTCTTCTCACTGAAGGACGAATTATATTTGAAGAAAAAAAATACATGCTCCCAGGAATTAGCATATAAAGCTAAAGGTCCTGGGTTCAAACCCCAGTCTAAGCATATATTTTTCTATATTTGAAGAGAAAAATTACACACTCAGGGTCGTATGTTAGAACATTACTCTCTACTCAAATTACTTCCAATCACTAGTGAGCTGATTCACCGTGAGCAATTGCTGAGAACGAATTAACGGCCGACTTACCGGTCATGCACGAGCGTCGACGTTTTCGTAATATTGGCAACGAATTACCCAGAATTCTCAGCGATAAAACCACTTCCGTTATTTTCGTCTGCTATAGAGGAATGCATTTATGCTTGCATCCCGCAAATAATACCGTATACAAACACGTCTGCGACACGCAATATTACGCCGATTCTCCTGTTCTTCCAGTTGAATTCTTTGGCAGACTCTATCAAATTCCTCTTCTCCGTGTATACCGAAAACATGATCGAAGTCTTCAAGGTCCGACATCTTGGATAAATGTTGGATAAAGCAGCAAAGTACATCGATTACCATCGGTTCCCGTTCGGTTCCCTTCGGGATTTTAAATTGAGTTGCTCATATAAGGTACCTCCGCAGGTAGCTTACAAATTTAACCAATTATTATCGCATGAACAGATTTCTGAGTAAGCAAAATCGTATTAGCATACAACTTGCTCAGCAGAGAAGGCATTTTACTGTCTAATGCGTCCAAACATGCGACCCTCAGACTCAAAAACGCAACTCAAAATAACTCAGACTGGAGTTTGAACCCAGGACCTTTTGCACTTCAGGTGAATGCTCTACCAACTGAGCTATCTGAGAAACTCCAATCTAAATACAAATTTTTCTCTTATATACGCTGTTAATTACAGACACCAAATGCTATGAAGCCATTGCTTCTATCTTGCAAATGGTGGCTTCTTTATTAAGAACACATTTAATTGGGAATTTTTCATTACATTATAAATCCAGTACGGCTTCTTTCAATGTATTTATTATTCATTTCATACATCTCATTGATATAATATCAAATATAATTTATCCGCTGTGGTCTCGAGGTAGCAAGCTGCCTTGTCATGCAGCGGGCCCGGGTTCAATTCTCGGTCGGGACAAGCTCCTGGGTGAGGTTTTTTTTTTGGGGTTTTTCCTCACCTGTAAGACAAATGTCAGGAAGCTTAGGGCCCAATGGTCCCCGAAAATCATCCAGCCATCATCACCCTTATCATTATCATCATCCTTCACCGGTGTTGAAAGCAACGGGAAGCTACCACACCTACAATTCCCTAGTAAAGCTGCAAAGCATAGCATGAAAATGCTATGATTGCAGTGAAAGCCCTGCACTCGGGCAGAATTACTATAGAATAAAATAATTTATCAATCATTGAGATGTATGAAATGAATAATAAAAATATATTTTTCTCTTCAAATATAATTTGTTCTTCGGTGAGAAGATTGAAATAAGCTGTGAATTATTTTCTCAAGAAATTAATTATGAAGTGAACTGTTGAATTCTATTTTTCTCTTCAAATATGATTTATCCATCATTGAGATGTACGAAATCAATAATAAAAACTTGGAAAAAGCCGTACTGGCTGTAATGTATAATTCCCAAATATGTCTTCTTAATAAAGGAGCCGCCATTTGCAAGATAGAAGCATGGCTTCACAGCATTTGGTGGATGGGAATTACAATGTATATAGAGAAGGATTTGCGTTTAGATCGGTACTTGCTCAGGTAGCTCAGTTGGTAGAGCACTTGGTCTAGAGAACCAAGGGTCCCGGGTTCAAGTCCCGGTCTGAGCGTATAATTTTTCTCTTCAAATATGATTTATCCATCATTGAGATGTACGAAATCAATAATAAAAAAAAAATGTTGAATTCTAATTCATTTATTAACCCATTTAAATCGGATGACGAGCTGAGGTCGCATGACGTTCTTAAGTACTAAAATCGTATGACGACCTGTGGTCGCGCAGTGCAGAGATCGAAAAAACACATTTTAAATTTATTTTGCTGCTCATAGATATCTGTTACATACACTTTTTCTTCTTCTACACATTCACAAGAATGCTATTTCATCCCCTCCATGCCATTTAGAAATTTCTGGAACGAGTTTTACCCTCAGAAAAAAAAAAGTGTCAGTAGTAAGAAAAATGGCGCCAAGGAAAGTTAAGGGTATTGACAGTGATGGAATTAGGAAATTATTAGAGTGTGAATTAGGCAGCGATTCAGAAGTTTCTGATATATTTAGTGATGAGAGAAGTATTCATGAATCTATAAGTGATTCGGAAGCAACTTCTGCTGAAGAAGAGAGCGGTGAGAGTGATAATGAACTTATTGTCCCGCCACCTGATATCACGCCAAGTGATTGGAAGTGGGTGAAATCTGAGAATAACCCTGTTGTATATCAGTTTACTGGAGGTAATATTAAGTTGGTGCGTTACATTTAAATGCCAGGCAGTAGGACTTGGGATTTAAATCACATTTCTGGGGTAGCAGAGCTCTACTTTAAATGAGAGGTGGATGGGTTAATTGTGATTTATGATGTTTTTATTATTAATTTAACATTTCTCAATGAAAGATAAATTAAATTTGAACCATATAAATTTTTCTCTTCAAATTTAATTTATCTTTCATTGAGAAATGTTAAATTAATAATAAAAACATCATTAGAGGCCCTACTGGCTTTTAAAGTAATGTTAAATTTCCAATAAATGTCTTCTTAACTAAGAAGCCGCCATTTGCAAAGATAGAAACAATGGTTTCAAAAGCATTTGGCGATAGGGAATTACAACGTATATAAGAGAAAAATTTGCGTCTAGATCGTAACTCGCCTTGGTAGCTCAGTTGGTAGAGCACTTGGCCCGGAAAGCCAAGGGTCCCGGGTTCGAGTCCCGGTCTAGGCGAAAATTTTTCTCTTCAAATTTAATTGTGATTTATTTAAGTTTATTCCAATTTAGATTTTTATCTATAAACACTTCTAGATTTTTTACTGTCTCATTATAAGGGACTTGAACCCCATGAAGTATCACATGCGATACTGTATTTGTGTTAATTGAAACTAATAGTCTCTGATGACCCGTAATGATTGCTTGTGACTTTCCAGGATTTACTTGAAGTCCATACATAACTAGCTAAAAATAATGGGTACTGGGATGTCACTAAGACAGGCACTAGGAATGTAGAAACAAGGGAAGAAATCAGGAGATTGGCCAAGATATTGACGAGAGAAACAAATTAATGAAGGACATTTTTTACCTGTTTTTAGTAAAACAACAAACTAACCTTCAAGTAGTGCTTTATTTCTGTCGTCTTCATCAACATCGACAATTTCTTCTTGGAATTTTCTTCTTCTTTTTTTAGTATTTGATTTATTTGGACGCTTTAAGCTCAATTGTCTGTACAATTCATAGCCAATTAAAAGTACACCACCACCTTTAGCCCACTCTTGTATTACCTGAAACAAAAAAAAAAGTATAATGTTAATTATATACATAAAACATTAAAGAACAAAACAAGAAGAGATACTAGATTGAAGTTTTATAAAACATTGGCAGTTCCTGCATTACTTTATGGGAGCGAAACTTGGGTAATGACCAAAAAATTGCAAAGTAGAATACAAAGCACAGAAATGAACTTCCTTAGAAGAACAAAGGCTGCACAAGATTGGATCGGATAAAGAATGAAGATATAAGAACAAAGTTAAATATATATCCATTGAATAAGAAAATCAGAGAATATAGAGAGAAATGGTTTACACATGTGGAAAGAATGAATGTAACAAGATTACCAAGAGCAGCATTCAACTACAAGCCAAGAGGTTCAAGGAATGTAGGAAGGCCAGTGAAAAGATGGACAGAACAACTGTCAGGTGGAACAGGCAATTTTTGCCTAGCCCGTGAAGTGAAGAAGAAGTTAATTATAATTAAAACTTTGGTACATAAGAAGTTTCAAAAAATGTTCAGCAAATTGACCGAAAAAAAAGTATAGATAGGAAAAACAGAAAAAAGGAACTTAAATACAAGATTGACAGAACACCTTAGAAATGTTAAAAATGGGGAAATAGATAAATCTGCAATAGCTGTACATGCAGCTGTCAGAAAAATGCAGAATCGAAACAAAGGCCAGATTTAAAATTCATCGGAGAACATATTGTTTAAACAACTCACCTCATAGGATTCATGCTTCCATGATATCGCGATTTCAAACATAATCATGTTCATCTTCAGCCATAACTCCGACTCTGAGTTATGGCTGACGATGAACATGATTATGTTTGAAATCGCGATATCATGGAAGCATGAATCCTATGAGGTGAGTTGTTTAAACAATATGTTCTCCGATGAATTTTAATGATTATACCTCATAATGTTTACTTCCCAACATTAATTTAATATAAAGGCCAGATTATTGAAACAGATAAGTCTAAGGAAATCACAATTTGGGAGAAAGTTTACATCCACAATATTAAAAAGAAAATAATGAATTTTGAAATTCCCATGACGAAAAAAAATTTTATTTGAAAGTTCATCAGTCAGCCAACAGAGGGAGCAAAAATCAACTTATAGGATCACCAACAGGTCATTCAACAGTTAGAAAGAACTGATAATGATACGTAGAGTATCAAAACCGTGATCTTCAAGAAATCTACAAATATGAGGTGAGTCGTGAATATTCTAACTCCTATTAATTAAAATAAACCTCATATCAGTCACTTCCTTAAAAAAATATATATTTGGAAGTTCATTGGTCAGCCAATAGAGGGAACAGGAAGCAACCAACAGGATCACCAACCACCAATTCAATAGTTAGATGAAGCTGATGATGACATGTAGAAGTTTATATATTAAATTTGGGAATTTTTAACATTATGAGGTTCAAATAATAATAATTAAATGAATCGTGTTTTTTTAAAACACAGCACTGCAGTATCAGCGACACTTTGTCGTCATCGTCAGCTGTTTTCACGACTCAAAACAGCTGACGATGACGACAAAGTGTTGCCGATACTGCAGTGCTTGTTTTTAAAAAAAATATAGATGTATGAGGTAAGAAAAAATCACGATTCATTTAATTATTACATGTAGAAGTATCTAAATATGTAAGAATGCACGAGGGAAATTACAATGTATATAACAGAAAAATTTGTGTCTAGATCGCAACTTGCTTCGGTAGCTCAGTTGGTAGAGAAATGGCCCGGAAAGCCAAAGGTCCCGGGCTCACATCTCAGTCTGGGTGAAAATTTTTTCTTCAAATATGTAAAAAATCAAATGAATCGTGATTCTTCTTACCTCATACGTCTATGTTTTTTAACACAGAACTGCAGTATCGGAAAACATATCATTCCCACCTTCAGCTATTTTCACGACTAATTTCTAAACTGCGATCTGGTGTACTTTTGAAGAACTTTGTAATCAAACTTGGTTCGTCTGGATTACAAAGTGTCTTCAGAAGTACACCAGAAGGCAGTTTAGAAAATTACCGGCATAATAGAAAATAGAGTCGTGAAAACAACTGAAGGTGGGAATGATATGTTTTCCGATACTGCAGTTCTGTGTTAAAAAACATAGATATATGAGGTAAGAAGAATTCACGATTCATTTGATTCTTATTAAGAAAACCTCATAATTTAAAAATTCCCAAATGTATTATATTAATCTAAATATGTCTTTAAGAAATCTGTAATTATGAGCTGAGATGTTAACTCAATCATTATTAAAGAAAAAAAGTACTTACCCTTGACCTTCCTGCTAATGACTTATGAGAATCGTTGAGAACGTGTAGTGCAAAAATTTCGAGGCCTGATTTCTGGAGTAATATTAATTTCCATAGGACTGTCTCCTGTCACATCCGTTGGAATGTTCTGTTGATCTGTGCTGCCGCTATTTTCACTATTACTGTTGCTATTGCTATTGCCAACAATATTGCTACTGCTGTTATTGCTAGCACCAGTGTTACCTTCGGCAGGCAGCCACATGTTGAATTCTGCCAGCCAGTTCTGGAGGGTATTTATTGGCATAATGCAAAGTACTGTCCGGGCACTCGTGTGACGCAGGAAACACATCACAAAATGAGATCACCTGCAAAGTTCCAAAATTCACAATTATATGACTTAAGTCATTATTGTTAATAGTGATCAAAATTATTATTTTCAATTAAATAGCACAATTTTATAAAAAAGTTAAATTAAAAACATGTAAGGATAATCAAATGTGAATAGAAGAAAAAAGTAACCCAAAATTTAAAAAATCTTATTTGCGATGTGTGTGTTCTAATGCCACCCACTGCACTGTTCACATTTTGGGTTCTGCACTGGATGAATAGAAGATGCTTAAATTTTGGGGCAGATACGTGGACAATGTTTTAGCAATGGTCAATTGTAAACACTTGGACGATGCTGTTAAACTCTTGAATATTCATAATAAAACAATTAAATTTACTATGGAAGTTGAAAATAACCAGCAATTACCATTTTTGAACCTAAAATTAATCAGAAATAAAGAGATAAGAAAAATAGATTTTGGTATATACAGGAAAGAAACTCATACTGATAATTATATTAAAGCGACAGGTTTCAACCACTTTGCACATAAACAGGCAGTCTAATATTCATATTATTCGTTTTTAAAGTGTTAATGATGGACAAATTATATGTGAAAAGGAAAATATAAACATTAAAAGAAGCACTACTGGCTTTATAAGTAATGTTTAAATTCCCAATAAAAAAAGCCTTCTTAACATAGGAACCGCCATTTACAAAAATCGTAGCAATGGCTTGTAGCATTTGGGGTTATGGAATTAACTATGTAGCAGAGAAAAATACACGTTTAGATTGTATCCACCATTTCCTTGGACTGCCCAGAGATCTCATCTATTCAGAGTTAAATATGGGAAATAACATTACAAGGTTCTTAATTCAACGAATAATGATTCTTAGAAAAGAAAAATATGTTGAGTTGTTTCTTGACTCACCTCATACTTCTTAACTCCCTCGCAGATCTAGGTCACATTGTGAACAGCATTGAGAATGTCACAAATACAGTGATGAAATCTAGATCTGCGAGGGAGTTAAGAAGTATGAGGTGAGTCAGAAAACAACTCAACAAACTTAAAATAAACCTCATAGTACATAAATTAATGATGAGTCATTTTTTAACATCTTACCTCATATTTTATGTTTCTTCAAAGATGGGAACTAGTTTTTGAGAGAAGGATCTCTCTCATTTTCAACCAACATTATGACTACCGGATTTTCGTTGGAATCTCCATCAATAACGTTGCCATCTGGTGTTGATATCTCAAAGTTCATAAAATCAACACCAGATGGCAACGTTATTGATGGAGATTCCAACGATAATCCGGTAGTCATAATGTCGGTTGAAAATGAGAGAGATCCTTCTCTTGAAAACTAGTTCCTGTGTTTGAAGAAACATAAAATATGAGGTAAGATGTTAAAAAATGACTCATTACTTTACAAATTAAGAACCTCATAATGTTATTTCCCATATTTAACTATGAAACCTTCTTCTTCTTCTTCTTCCTTCCAAGTATTAGGCCAAAGCCTGTTACGATCCTATAGAAAATTTTCCCTCCAGCGTCCTTCCGGGAAATTCTCGTATAAGACTTGAAAACGTAATAAATAGTCCCTTCGATTGGTTGCTGGCCAAAGGAAGGCAAGACCAGTGATGGGGCTGCCATCTTATAGCCTCTGGTCAGGCTTTTCTGGAGAAGATAAGAAAATAAAGAAAAGAAGAAACGGAAGAAAGGAAAGACTCCCTAGCCCTCGGATGCACTAATAGTGTCGGGGTCGAAAAAACAAGAGTTAACCAAGAGAGGTTAAATAGTAAAGTTAAAAGAGTTCAAAACACAAGTAAGTGGAAGAAATGTTCATAGTGTTATTTCCTACCTACAATGATGATTCATTTCTTATCTTACCTCATAGTTACAGGTAGTCATAATATCGGTTGAAAAAATGAGAGGGACATCCTCTTGAAAACTCCAGTTCCCGTGTTTAAGAAAACATACTATGGGATAAAATAAGAAGTGACTCATTCATTCATTCATTCATTGAATTTATATCTCACTTCATATTGTCTATAAGAAACCTCATAGTTTATTTAATATTTGAAAGAAGTAATACTATGAGGTTTCTTTCATTTAATACGAGTTAGGGTTTTAGACCCACCGTCATTTTTTTTTCATCTTGTCACTCTTCCTTGAAATATTAAATAACCATTTTTCTCCCTAAAAAAAAGTATGCATTCTTTTAATATGATTAACTTTTTACCTCTCTTCACAACTGTAACTACCTGTAGGGGTACCAAGTCCCATAGAATGTGCGAGGAATACAAACCAAATCCAGTAGATGTGTTGAATCTTCCAAGAGATTTCCACAACATTGTCATATAGAAACCGTACTCCTCCAATCTATAAATCAAATTAAAATTACTTACTTTTTTAGAAATTCACAACACCAATGAAGTATATTCATTTATCTAAATAAATAAATAAAACAAAAATTAAAATGTATTATTAAAATTATTTGAGTTTCATCAATGAACACATTTATGTGTGTTCGAATGTCAACCCCATGCACTTTACATGCTTCGGTCTCGGCTCTGAGCGAGAGCAGATGACATTACTGTTTTCTATGTTTTAAATTTGAAATGTGATAAATTAAAAATAAAATATGTTTTATTTGAAGAGAAAAATTTTTTGCCTAGACCAAGACTCGATCGAACCAGGACCTTTGGCTTTCTGGGCCAATGCTTCTAACCACTGAGCTACCGAGGCGAGTTTGCGATCTAGATGCACATTTTTCTCTATATATCGTCTGAATTTTCCTCGTGCCAAATGCTTTGAAACCTTTGTATTCCATGTTTGCAAATGGCCTGCTTCTTAGTTAAGAAAGACATTTATGTGGGAATATTAACACTACTTAATAAAAGCCCATTAGGGCTGTCTATTGACGTTTTAATTATTAATTTAACACTTCTCACTGAAGGATAAATTATATTTGAAGAGAAAGCCAAAGGTCCCGGGTTTGAGTCTCGGTCCAGGCAAAAAATTTTACTCTTCAAATATAATTTCTCCTTCAGTGAGAAGTGTTAAATTAATAATAAAAAACGTCAATAGAAGCCCTACTGGCTTCATAAAGTAGTGTTACATTCCCAATAAATGTATTCTAATCTAAGAAGCTGCCATTTGCAAAGATGGAAACCAAGGTTTCAAAGTCATTTGGCAATAGGGAATTACAACATATACAAGAGAAAAAATTTGCGTCTAGATCGCAACGCCGCCTCGGTACCTTAGTTGATTAGAGCATTGGGGCCCGGAGAGCCCAATGGTCCCGGGTTCGAGTCCTCGGTCTAGGCAAAAATTTTTCTCTTTAAATATAATTTATCCTTCAGTGAGAAGTGTTAAATCAATAATAAACATGTTAAAATAAAACATTCAAAATAAACCTCCACCAGCTATAAAAGTGGTATTAATTTCCATTTAAAGTCTTCTTGAGAAGAAGCTGCCAGATGGTGTGTGCAACGAAGGTTATTGCCTTTGGGGCACTGGGATTGTATTTCCATTTAAATTGAGATGCCTAGGTAGCTCAGTGGGCAAAAGTTCTTGTGTATAAAACCTAGAGACCTTGGATTTAAATTCCAATTTAGGCACAAATTGGATCTCTCCAAATATAATAATTAGTCCTTCGGTGAGAAGTGACAAATTTAAATTAAAAACATCAAAGCTACCAAACATCGTTAAAACGAATTTTTTGCATGTACAATTATGGCTGTAATAAAATAATAATCATTCTATATTGAAGAGCTCTCGTATTTCCCCCAGTGGCACTAATTCCAAATCACTTAGGTGTGGCAGCACGACGTAATCAAAAGTTTGTAACCTATGGCTCGTATCAAACATTCAACATGTAGATAGACAAGTAATATAATGATAACACTATTTCAATCAAAAACCTACCTGATGAGGTTTGATGACTCCTCGCTATTTGGTCAGCTAGGAAGATGTCGGGCTCCTCAGCAGGGTGGGCCAAACATTGACTAATACTGGTCCTTGTTCATCAGGAGTATTCGACAGATCATTCGTGTGCATTCCAGAGTTTGTTTTGGATCATCACTAGTTCACACCCCTTCATCACCACTGGAGGGCTCCGATCGCAGGATTCCATCATCGTCACATCGCTAACTGCTCGTGATTGTCAACTAATACTGTAAAAATATACAACTGTTTTAGACAGCAAGTGATTATAATAAATAAATATATTTTTACGACTATAGTTGGTTTTTAATATGAAGATAAAATCCTAAATCCCTCCCCTTCATATTAACTTACATGTGGGGTTCAGAAGCAAAAGTGGACGGCAAGTCCCAAAATTAAAAGTCTTGTAATTGAATTTTATATATGAAAAAAATCACTATGAGGTTTAATTTAAAAGATCAAATTACAGTTTTTTAATAAATACCTCATCCCTCACATCCAGTCTCCTAATTAAAAAACCAGTTTCGAAGCTTGTGCAGCTTCATCTGCAGTATTTCTCTTTTCGACTGATGTTATGGAGATAAGGAGAAGTAATGTATTGATGTAGATTTTCCAACAGTCAGATGTTGCTATGATGATTTTACAGAAGATTTTCGGGCTGTAGGCCGTGGAGCTTGTAGTTTCCCTGACTTTTCGCCAGAGACTGCGTCCGGCATCCCACAAGGGTTTGTCTTGGAGACTGTCCTCAAGACAACCCCTTGATGATACCAGACGCAGTCTCTGGCGAGACGTCAGGGAACTACTAGCCTCATGATCACTGCCTAAATCCCTAAAATCTTTTTTCAAGATCATCAGGAGAACTGTTTTCTTCCCTCCCTGTTGGTGGACCCATGAACCTCTGGATCAAATCAGAAATCAGCAGGAATTTCAAGTTCATAATTTTTTTAATGTGGATTTTTTTTATTTATTATTTATTTAGTTTCAACAGTCTAATTAAACAATAGAAAAAAAACAAAAGAACTCACAGTTTTGGGAACAAAAATTTCCACATGCAAAAAAGCAAGCAGAAAAGAAAGAAACTTATGAAATTTGAAATTCCCGCTGATTCTGAATTTGAATTCCGAAGGTTCATCGGTCCACCAACAGAAGGGAGGAAAGAAGCAGTTCTCCCTTATCAACATAACCTCAGTCGACAAGAATTTCCTGAAGATAAAGCTACCCAAGCTTCGAAAAACCGATTTAATTAGAAGACTGGGTATAGGTTAGGTTAAACTTTACACTTTAATTAATTCTTTAATTATCAAGAGCCTTACTTTTAGGTGAATTTTGGTACAAAACATCAATGACTCTTCAGAGCAATAGTGAACCGAGTATTGTATTTGTTCTTTTTCACTGTAAAAAATTCATATTTAATTCTTCATCTGCAATTAAATGAATTACTGTAACTTTGTATCAGTTTTTCTCAAAAGAGTAAAACATACATCAATACTGTAAAAATATAAGTATTTTAGATATATTTTAAATAACAATAATGATAAAACAGAAGTGATGACCTAGTTTGGATCTTACCCAATTAGAACAAAAATAGTGTTAAATAATAAAATCATAGAACAAGTGAATACGTTCAAATATTTAGGTTCCAATGTCACCTACAAGAGTCGAGAAATAGATGATAAGTTAAATGCTTCCTCAAGGGTTGTCTTGAGACAGTTCCCCGGCGTTTTGCCAGAGACTGCGTCCAGCATCCTCAAGGGTTGTCTTGAGACAGTTCCCTGACGTTTCACCAGAGACTGCGTCCGGCATCCTCAAGGGTTGTCTTGAGACAGTTCCCCGACGTTCAACACCAGAGACTCGCGTCCCGGCAATCCTCAAGGGTTGTCGTTGAGACAGTTCCCCGACGTTTTGGCCAGTAGACTGCATCCAGCATCCTCAAGGGTTGTCTTGAGGACAGTTCCCTGTGCTTGAGACAGTTCCCCGACGTTTTGCCAGAGACTGGCATCCAGCATCCTCAAAGGGTTGTCCTGAGACAGTTCCCCTGTCTTTAGACAGTTCCCCCCCCCCGACTTTTGGCCAGAGACTGCATCCACAGCCATCCTCAAGGGTTGTCTTTAGGACATTGTCCCTAAACTTTTGGCCAGAATCGGCGCGGGCCATGGGTTTGATAGTGCCAGATGAATAAGTAAATAGCATCATTGTATACATTTGAAAGGATAAATTATCAAAACGTCGCATCTACAGCCTACCTTTGATTATTGAGACATTTTAAGGCAAGAGAAAAAAAATGGTAATCTTAATAAAACTCTGGTAAAACCAGTATTAATATATGGCAATGAAAATGGACCTTTGTCGCATATGTTCAAAGAATGATAGGAGTCCATTTGAAAAAAGAAATTCAGAAAAATATATGGGGTCCAATATGGCAACAAAGGGAGAATGGTGTAAATATATAACTCTGAGCTCGATCATTTGTATGAGTCTACGGATGGGTGGTTTACAACAGCATCAATTAAGTTTCAAGATTGCGATGGGTAGGGCACGTAGAATCAATGTCTGAACATGAGATACTCAAGAAAATTATGGAATGCAAATTTGAAGGAAAAAGGAATGTGGAAATGGAGACAGCGTTGAATGGATGGAATTTTGGAGGATCTGAGGAAGCTGAGAATCGAGGGATGGTGGCTGGTTGCCAGAGACAGAGAAGCCTGGAAAAGGGTCCTGAGGGCAGCCGAGGCTCAAAGCGGGTCGTAGTTCAGATGATATCTTGTACTAGCTCTCATATCAGAATATAAATGCTCATTCAACTAAGAAAAATTAACAAGTTTTAAATCTCACAATTGTTTCAAAACCTATATTTATAAGATATGAAGAAAAAAAAAAGAGAAAGTAAAATATGACATTCAATACAATGGAGAAAGAAAAATAAAATATTTTTTGCAACAAAACTTTATGTATGTAGTAGTTATATGTTGTTCTAAAATTTATTTAATCGCTAAAACATGAAACTTACCAAAAATCCAAGGATAATGCATAAAAGAGAGAAGAACAAACCAGAGATTGGTATTTAAAATAAATTATTACTCAAGTATTGCATAAATTAATTCTTTAGCTTCTTAAAATTAATATAACAACAGTGGAACTGTATGTGGAAGAAATACTATCTTATAACTATAGCTCAGAATTATTTTATGTCTGAAGGCGAGGCCCAACATAATATAAATATATTTTGGATCATTGTAGGCCAGAAAATGGTGAGTTTTATTTGCCCTTTTTCAACTTTTTTTTATTTATTGTTTTTTTTTACATTCTTTGACTACATTTATATCATTTGTATAATTAAAGAATCTGCAGGACTTCTAGGCCTATCATGCCTTGGAGTTATTATTATTATTTTCATTTTTTTTTTTTTGCAAATGCCCCAGGTTGTCTTTCGACATTCCTGGTGTTCTCTCCTGGCATGATGTACTTGTAACCCACTTCTGAGGTTGGGGCGCCTGGAAGGTGGGGTTACATTGCCCTGATGATATGATGGGTGATGATGATGACAGTGGTGCGCCAGGAGAGTCCCTAATCCTAAGCTTAATCTAAGATGAATATGAATGATGATGATTGCGATGGCCATATGATTTTGGGGACTGTTTGGGCCTTACAGTTTTCCTGACATTTGTCTTACAGGTGAGGAAAAACCCCGATAAAAACCTCACCCAGAAAAACTCCCGACCAGGGATCGAACCCAGGCCCGCTGCATGAGACAAGGTAGCACGCTACCTCGAGACCACAGCAGTGGACATTTTCATTATTATTATTATTATTATAGGTAACATAAAATATTTATTATTTTAAAACACATATTTAGTTAAAGATAATTTAATTAACAAATACTTGACATATTTGAAGAGAAAAATTTTCGCCTAGACCGAGACTCAAACCTGGGACCTTTGGCTTGCTGGGCCAAATGCTCTACCAACTGAGCTACAGGGGCGAGTTGCAATCTAGACGCAAATTTTTCTCTTATATACATTGTAATTCCCTCTCGCCAAATGTATATAAGAGAAAAAATTGCATCTAGATCGCAACTCGCCTCTGTAGCTCAGTTGGTAGAGCATTTGGCCCAGCAAGCCAAAGGTCCCAGGTTTGAGTCTCGGTCTAGGCGAAAATTTTTCTCTTCAAATATAATTTATCTTTCAGTGAGAAATGTTAAATCAATAATAAAAACATAAATACTTGACAATTTAGACAAAATCTGTATATATATAGTAAATTATTATTGGGAATTCTTTACAACATATGACACAAAAAATTTTGTAAGTTCCAATCATACACCATGCGCATGCATCACACTATGGAATCACGGGATGCAGCCAACATATACACGATATTTAATGAACCTAAAAGCTAACCTAATGCAATTTTAAGTTTTTTTTAATGAATATACCTATAGTGTGAATTCCTAAAAAAAAGTAATTTAAGGACTCTAACCTGTGAAAGACCAACCTAAAAGCTAACCTAATGCAATTTACATACTCTAACCTGCGAAAGAATGCAACATAGAAAAATAAACAGTTCTGAAATTCTCAAGTATATATATATACAGTTAATTAGTACACACAGTACATTGCTTGCACTGGAAACCAACTTTGATTTTGCTTAGAATATTTGTTAAAATCAATATGGCTGCTACGTCTTCATGTAGTTAAATATCATAGAAAAATATATTGAAATAATCGTTAGAAATAAATAATAGTTTAAAAAAAACTAAAACAGCACACTTTATTAGAAAACCGAACTAAAAAATGAAAAATAATTTTAATTTCCAACACGCTTGGGATAAAATTAAAGAAAATCATCTCCAACACATGTAGAATAAAACTAGAGTTATCTACAAAAAAATAATTTTACCATCAAAAACGAGGGGTGCTCTATATCAATTAATATATTTGATAATAAACAGATATTGGTAAAAGTAAAGTCTCTAAGAAGAAAATGTAAAAATCATAAAAAGCACCCCACACTTTTGATGGTAAAATGATTTTTTTTTGTAGATAACTCTAGTTTTATTCTAGATGTGTAGGAGATAATTTTTTTGTTCACCACTTTAATTTTATCCCAAGCGTGTTAGAAATTAAAATTATTTTTCATTTTTTAGTTCAGTTTTCTAATGAAGCGTGTTGTTTTAGTTTTTTTAAATTATTATTTATTTTTTATTTTGGTTTTCTGATAAAGCATGTTGTTTTAGTTTTTTTAAGTATTATTTATTTTTTTAATTTTTAGTTTAATTGATTGTCATGAAAATTTATGGACTAAAAAGTCGATAAGTCCGCAACCTATTACACCAGTTTTTATTTTTTTGATGTCCTGATGATCCTGGCCAGGATCTCAGAAAAAATTTATGAAACTATTGTATTGTCATTGGTCCTTTACAAGTATACAAATTTTCAAGTCGATCCAATGTTTTTAAGTGGGTGAAAATCGTGTTCAAAGATTCCATTACACAGATAGATACAGGTCAAGTTGACATAAAGTGTGTAAAAATCATTGTAAATGGTGGGAATAAATTAAAAAATGAAACCCTAAGAATAAAATTTGAGAGGAGTTTATGTACGAATTTAAAAAGTTGCGTCACATGTTGTAAAGAACAGCCAAATTATCTAATTAAGGAAAGACCAAAACACCAAAGTAGAATGGTTCCACATATTTTGTGAAGCTTTTTCTTCATGGATAACAATGGAATTAATAAATATAAAGAATAATTCATATTCAACTTACCCTTGCCGCCTTTCCCCTTCCCTGTAACTTTTCTAAGAGCAGCCCTTTGTATTGCTTCCTTTTCTGAATCTTCTTCCCCGTCACTATCAGAATCCGACGGCATGGGTGCACGAGGCGATGACAAAACAGGTGCAATAGATACAGATGGTGTCATCATATGAACTTGAGGACCAATTCCTCTGGGTTTCGCAAGAACAGTGCGGGACATGGCAGGGCCTCGAGCATTTGGACGCGGCACTGCACCTCCAGCTCCTTTTTGTACTCTAAGTAGTTCAAATACCTGCAGCATTACACAAACAGTGAATACATAAAATTGAAGAAAATGATCTGCATAATTCATTATATACACGGACATTATAACAAATTCCAAAGGAGTGGAACTATTGAGGTTGTTCTCATGAAAATATTTTGAAAAATGTTTACACATCAATCCTATCTAGTATTCACCAAAAAACAGCCATGACAAAAATTTAGATAATATTTCAATGTTATAATTAAATTATAACATCAAAATAAAGAAGCTATAAAGTAAATACTCTCTTTAAATGTTAAAATCAAATGTTTCCTACCTCTCTTCATACAAATCTTCTAAATAGATCGCGATTTCGAGACCATAGCGGTCTCATCTTCTGTACTATTTTGGCGACTGATGTTATGTTGATCAGAAGAAATTCTTCTTCTTCTTCCCGCTGTTGGTGGACCGATGAACCTCTGGATCAAGTCAGAATTTGCGGGAATTTCGAAGTTCATAAGTTTTCCTTTGTTTTTCTGAATGTGGATTTTTTCCCAAACCATGAGTTCCTTTTGTTTATCTATTTGTTTGACATTTAATTGAATCAAAAGCTAGTCTAATTAAACAAATAGATAAACAAAAGGAACTCATGGTTTGGGAAAAAATCCACATTCAGAAAAACAAAGGAAAACTTATGAACTTCGAAATTCCTGCAAATTCTGACCTGATCCAGAGGTTCATCGGTCCACCAACAGAGGGAAGAAGAAGAGTTTATTCCAATCAACATAACATCAGTCGCCAAAATAGTACTGAAGATGAGACCATTCTGGTCTCGAAATCGCGATCTACTTAGAAGATTTATGTGAGGAGAGGTAGGAAACATTTGATTATATTTGAAGAGAAAAACTTTTGCCTAGACCGAGACTCGAACCCGGGACCTTTGGCTTGCTGGGCCAAATGCTCTACCAACTGAGCTACCGAGGCGAGTTACGATATAGACGCAAATTTTTCTCTTATATACGTTGTAATTCCCTATTGCCAAATGCTTTTGAAACCATTGTTTCTATCTTTGCAAATGGCGGTTTCTTAGTTAAGAAGACATTTATTGGGAATTTAACATTACTTTATAAAGCTAGTAAGGCTTCTAATGATGTTTTTAATGTTAAATCAATAATAAAAACATCATTAGGAAACATTTGATTTTAACATAAATCAAACCTCATAGTGATTAATTCCTATAAAAATTAAATTCTCTTTAAATGCTTACTCGTTATAGAAGCCATGAGATTGCAGTGCAACCGATGTCCCACTGCCTCTTATGATAGAGAATCATATATATAAGGAAGAAAAATAAATGTTTGTGCTGGAATGCCTTAGTGGACTAATTTGTATGTCACTAGTATACAAATTTAGAGGCCTCGGGTTCAAATCTCAGTTCAGGTATTTATTTTCCTTTTCATGTGATATATGTGTGTGTGTGTCTTTAAATGCTCTAGCGGCTGTAATATTTGTTTTATTAGAACCAAACTTGGCATATAGCAATTAGTTCAAAAAAGTAATGGCATTTTGTCTGTTCATTCTTACCTCTTAGAGTTGTTTTTGTCGAACATATGTTTCAGAGCTTCTTAGCCCCATTGTCAGTGATTACAGACGATGAGGCTAAGAAGCTCTGAAACATATGTTCGACATAAACAACTCTAAGAGGTAAGAATGAACAGACAAAATGTTTTGATTATTAAACAAACCTCTTAATGTTACTTCCTATTGTATTTAAAAAAAAAGTAATGGCAATTCATATTTGAAGAGAAAAATATACTCAGACTGGGGTTTGAACCCAGGACTTTTGGCTTTCTATGCCAATGCTCTAGCAACTGAACTACCTGAGCACTCCAATCTAGACACAAATTTTTCTCTTATACATTGTTAATTCCCAAGCGCCAAATAGTACAAACCATTGCTCGATCACACAAATGAACAATAAAAACATTGAAAGAAGCCGTACTCGGTTTATAACGTAATATAAGATTCCTAAATAAATGTCTTCTTAATAAAGAAGCCACTACTTGCAAAGATAGAAGCAAAGGCTTCATAGCATTTAGTGCGCAGGAATTAACAACGTATATAAGAGAAAAATTTACGTTTAGATTGGAACTCGCCCAGATGGCTCTGTCGGTAGAGCATTGGTCTAGAAAGCCAAAGATCCTGGGTTCAAGTCCCAGTCTGAGCATATAATTTTTCTCTTCAAATATGATTTATCCATCACTGAGATGTATAAAACGAATAATAAAAACTTCAAAACTAGAGACCTTGGATTTGAACTCAAGTCTACGCATAAACAATTTTTCTCTTCATATATAATTACAAGTGGGGGTTTACCTGAAACCCAAAATTAAAAATAAATTAAAAAATGTTATTAATAATGGGTTTTACCTTTTTATTAGCCTGTACTGCAGTTCCTGATCCCTGACCGGAGCCAGCAGCCAGTTTCACAAGGACAGTGTTTGGGAGACGAACTTGAGTTCCACCAGTGCCAGAACCTGATGTACTTGGAATTTGTTTCAGTAGCGATGAATTCCCTTGTAGGAGAGAGATCACTCTGGTCTGAGTTTTGTTGTTCTGTCGGTTAAGGGCAATCTGACGTTGAACCTGTAAACAGAAGTGTGTTATGTTAGACAACCACAACTATCATGCATTCAAAATAACACCCACTCTTGATAAGAATTAAATTAATCGTGATTATTTCATACCTCATACTTCTATATTTCTTTAAATATAGCACTGCAGTATCGGCAATTTCTTATCACCATCATCAGCTGTTTTCACGATTGTCAATTTTTACTTCTTCTTCTTCTTCTTCCTTCCAAGTATTAGGCCAAGGCCTGTTACGATCCTATAGAAAATATTCCATCCAGCGTTTCATAGGACAGCCCAGTGATCTTCGTCCTCTTGGTATATAATTATAAACAGCTTTGGGGATCCGATTTGAACTCATTCTTTCAAGATGGTGTTTCCAATTTAGTTGGTACAGTTTAATATATTCCAAAATTGGCGTAGTCTTCAATTCTTTTATGATATCAATTTTTACTTTTGTTGATAATTATC
Organism: Diploptera punctata; assembly: GCA_030220185.1. Lineage (NCBI taxonomy): Eukaryota > Metazoa > Arthropoda > Insecta > Blattodea > Blaberidae > Diploptera > Diploptera punctata. Next base: position 36,693 of record JASPKZ010000100.1, on the reverse strand, counting down.
CAAACTGCCATCTGATGTTCTTTTAAAGAATTATTTTCTAAACTGCCATCTGGTGTTCATTTTAATGAATCATTTTCTAAACTGCCATCTGTTGTATTTTTGAAGAACTTTGTAATCAAGCTAGGTTCATCTGGAATTTCGAAGTTCATAGTTCTAGTATGGTTTTTTTGAATATATATTTTTTCCCAAACTGTTAAATCTAAAGGTTTAGATAGATGTTTCAAAAGTTTTGCTTCTTTTTCAATCCTATGATGCTCTAATAAACTATGTGCTGCTATAGCTGATTTTTCAATTTCTCCATTCTTTATATTTCTGAAGTGTTCTTTTTTACAAGTTTCCAAATCCCTTTTTGTTTTTCCTATATATATCCTGTTGCAATCTTTGCAATCAATTTGATAAATTCCAGATTTTTTGTTGTCTGGGGTGTTAAATTTAATATTAGTTAACAGAAGATTACCCAGGCTAAATTTGTTAATTGGAGCCAATGTTATATTAAATTTTCTGAACATTTTTTGAAACTTATTATGAACTTCAGGATGGTAAGTAAATTTTTTGAATTTTACATCTTTTTTGGAATCTTGTTGTAAGGTGGTATTTAAAGTGCTGTATTTAAAGAAATATAGAAGTATGAGGTATGAAATAATCACGATTAATTTAATTCTTATGAATTTGAACCTCATAATGTTAAAAATTCCCAAATTTAATATATAAACCGACTCTTGACTTAAACATTCACCAAAGTAAAACACTCAACGCTATAGTCCGTTTGCTCAATTAAGAGAATCTTCCCGCACAAATATTTGAAGGGATTAGGGGCGGGGAGTGATCTCTGTCTACTTGAAGGCCAGCATCAGGTATAGGAAGGGTCGGAAATTCTTTCTTTCTTTCTTTCGAAGGTATTGTACACTTTTGTATTGCATCATCTGATGGCGCGGAGGTCAATCTGCATGAGAGGAGGCCGTTGGACATCAGTTGTCAATGTAATACAGCATTGAGAATGTCACAAATGAAGTGAAGAAACTCGAGTCTGCTTGGGAGTTAAGAAGTATGAGGTGAGTCAAGAAACAACTAAACAATATTAAAATAAACCGGGTTGCAAAAGATAGTGAAGTGCATTCCATAACCTCTCCTATCCAAATCTCAACCTCAACCTGCTTGTGGTGCAACCTGCTTTTACAAATGAGGCTATGAGGACCGAGTAATGGCGGTATAACCACATCATCAGAAATAGAGGAAATGCTATTTCAACACTTACGCTGGCATGCCACGGCATAGAAATGGTCCGCAAATGGTGCTTGTGAGAATGGTCGGTGGATTCAAATATATAGATCCTCCCAGCAAGGTCCGATGGACCCATTAACCAACGGCATGTGTGGCCCTCCAGTCATACTGGGGGTTTATGTGAGTGGGTGATGTAACCACCATTACAAATAAAAAATTGGTGCCCTCTTAAAAAACGGTTACATTTATGCTGAACAATGGCAAATCCTTCAGACAAATTTTCCGGAGGTAAAACAGTCCCCTTTACGGATCTCCGGATGGGGACATCTGCAGGACGTCATATACAGAACATCTTTAAAATTCTCCAATGGAACGCAGGAGGACTTACACAGAGTAAAAAAACCGAACTACAAACAATCATAGAGGAAAATGGGATAGATATGTATTATCATACAAGAAGCTAATGTATCAAGAGACCAACTAAAATATTTTCAATTTCCTGGATTCAACATACATATCCTCCCCAAAGCACGGCAAGTAGCTAGTGGAATTCTTGCAGGCGTCAGAACAAATATTTTATCAAAATCTAAAGTTATAAAGGAAATGCAACAAGAAGACAAAGTAGAAATCATCCAAATTGAAATCTGGAAAGGAAGTTCACATTACAACATATATGGAATATACAATCCACCTAATAACAACCCCTGTCTAGATATAATTAATATTTATCCAAAAACAATTCTGATTGGTGATTTTAATGGCCATTCACCTAAATGGGGATATAAAGACTACAATCCTAGTGGCAAAACTATTGAAGATTTATTAAATTCAAACACTTTAGAACTTATCTATAAGAATGATGACTGTCCTACATACATACATTATAATGGCCAGTGTACAAATCCAGATCTCCTGTTAGTTTCATCTGACCTGAAAGATAAGACTACACGTGAAATCATTGAAGATCTAGGATCGGAACATAGAGCAGTTGTTGCATCTATAATACATCAGGACAAACAAATAACAGTAAAAAAAAAACAAAATACTCTTGGAATTTTAGAAAAGCTAATTGGGAAAAATTTACAGAAGAAACTGAACATAAATTAAACCTAATTCAGTACGAAGTATCTACAGATAAACTTAATATACCATCTCAAACATAATTCTTGAAGCAGCAAAAAATTGGATCCCAAGAGGAAAAACTAAACACTACAAACCCTTTTGGAACGCAGACTTATCCAAGTTAAAAGAAGAAAGGGACACAGCAAGAAGAAAAGCAGAATTGTCCAACAACCAAATAGATACACAAGAATGGCGAAGAAAGGCAGCAAAGTTTAAAAAAGAAATCTATGCAGCAAAGAAAAATGCATTCAGTGAATTTATTGAAAAAGCTGATTACAGAAAGACTCAAAAAAAGTATATAGATATATAAGTAAAATCACAAGTCAGAGAGATACAAAGAAAGAACCACTCAAATTTAATGGGAAAACACTTACTTCCAACAACTCTATTGCTGAAGCTTTTAATAAACACTACAGCTCTCAACACAAACTCCCTCCTAAAGCTAAAAAGAAGCAAAGGCAAATTAAAAAAGATCTCAAGACTTTTAAGAAGCATCAAGAACAAAAGAATGATATATTCGGCAAAGAATTTACCATATGGGAACTAAATTCTGCAATACACGAGTTACAAGACAACAAAATCTCCTGGTCCAGATAAAATACATGTTGAATTTTTGAAACATCTTGGCCAAAAGGGAAGGAATACACTACTGAAATTATTTAACCTATCATGGACCTCTACTGTACCTACAGAGTGAAAAAAGCAATAATTATTCCTATTTTAAAAAAAGACAAGACAGCTGATGATATAAATAATTACAGACCAATCTCTTTAACAAGTGTCATTGCAAAAACAGCAGAACGTATGATTTCAGCGAGACTAAATTGGTTCTTAGAAAGTAAAAACATACTAACAACAGCACAAACTGGATTCAGGCAACATCTATCTACAAAAGAAAATACAATTCAACTTTCTCAAGATGCCAAAGAATCTTTCAATAAACATCAAGATACGCTAACAGTTTTCATTGATTTTGAAAAAGCATATGACTCGGTATGGAGATATAAATTACTTGAAAAACTCACAAAACTAGGCATTCAAAACAATATGTTAAACTGGATCACCCAGTTCCTTTCACAACGTTTCTGTGCTACAAAATACAATGACAGTACTTCCAAATTCCGACAAATAAAAATGGGCCTCCCTCAAGGTGCAGTACTAAGTACAACCCTGTTCAACATCTACATCAACGATCTGCCACCAGCTATATCAAACACAGAAATAAAGACAGCTCTTTTTGCAGATGACATGATTATGTGGACATCTTCCTCACAAATAGAAAAATCTAAATCATCTATGGAAAAGGCTCTTAACCTACTAGAAAAGTGGACCCACAACAATTTAATGGCCATTAATACAGACAAAACAACGTTTCAAATATTTAGCTTGAAGAAAAAAATTCCAAAACTAAATCTACAGTTCAAGAAAAACAAATCTGAGACAAACAAATGAACAAAATATCTAGGAACAATTTTTGATTCAAAATTATCATGGAGAAAACACATTGAAGCAGTAGTAAACAAAGCAAACAACGAAAAGATTCTCAATCTTAAAAAGATTAGCCGGAGCAAAGTGGGGCAGTAATCGCCAGACTCTGAACACCACATACAAAACATTCATCAAGCCAATACTACTATACAATGGGGAGGTAATAATCACAGCAAATAACTCGAACCTGAATCGCCTAGAAGTATGCCAAAATCAGGCTTTACGGCTTATAACTGGCGCAGCAAAATCAACTCCAATTGCAGCAATGCAAGCACTAACTCAGAACCCTCCAATATGTCTAACTTTAGAGGAACAGGCAATAACACAACATGAGAAAATGTTACGATTAACAACAACAAAATGGGAAAAAAAGGCAGTTACAACCAAGCAAGTTGAAAACACAAACAAGTTTTCTTGTCCAAAGTAATGGAAATAAAAACAGATTTGAATCTTCCTAAATCTAAAGAAAATATTTTGATCAGAGATAACCCTCTTACTTTTGAACCAATTAACATTCAGCTAAATCTAGAAGAACCAGTTACAAAATCTGAAACTTCCACACTTGTACTAAAAGCTCTAGCATTAGAAGTTGTGAATAAGAGATATCCACCAGAAGAATGGTTACATGTCTACACAGATGGATCTACTATTGATAACAACTCAGGATCAGGAATTACATGTGCATTATTTTCATTTTATCAACCAGCAGGATACCACACAACAAATTTTGATGCAGAAGTAACGGCTATTCATATTTTCACTCCAACAATTACTATACAGAATAAATAAATTTCAAAATGCGGTCATACTCTCTGATTCTAAGGCAGCAATATATGCAATAAATTCACACAAAATGAAGTCAATACAAATTAAAGAGTGCTACAAAATGATTCAACAACTCCAAAAACTACAGAAAAGAATTCAATTGCAATGGATACCTGCACATTGTGGAATTGCTGGAAATGACACTGCTGATTTTCTTGCCAAAAAAGGCTCCAATTTAATTCAGAATACTACTAAAAGCTTACCTTTCACATCCATAAAAAGAATAGTTAAAAACAAATATAAAATCAAACAAAACCAAGACCTATGTAATAAAGCCAAAGACAAAAAATGGAATATTTTAGTAAAGAAGCCAGATATTATTCCAGAATTTCCACGTAAAACTACAGTAGCAACATTTAGACTGCTTACAGAACATGACTATTTAGCCAAACATTTATATAAAATAGGAATCTACACGAATCCAAATTGTCCTCTATGCAATAAAGACGAAGAAATGAATGAAGAACACCTACAAACCTGTGAAGTATTACCTGTTGGATCCACAATAGAGAAATATTGGAGAGCAAGAACGCTAATGGCTTCGGTGCCAAGGCCCAGCATTTGAAAACAACAACAACAACAACATATTAAAATAAACCTCATAGTGTTATTTCCTACCTTCGATTGAGGGTCTTTCCACTTTTCAGCGGTTGCCCTTTTACCAGCCGGCTGCTGGCCCTTCACGTCCACATGTGTCAATCACAGAGGTAGACGATCAACAGCCAGTGTAGGGGTGACATGTGGTTAGCATGTCGAGTCCCCCAGCCGTTATAGCTGGTTCCTCAACCTGGAGCCGCTACTTATTGTAGCTACCCAATTGCCTCATCACGATGCTGGGTGGGCACCGGTCCCATACTGGCCGAAATACCATGAGAAAATTTCTTCCCCCATGGAGACTCGAACCAGTGCAAGTTCCGTAGCTCTGTGCCAAGGCTTCCTACCTTAACCGCTCGGCTACGGCGCGGGACTTATTTCCTACCTACATAACTTAAAACAGATTTTACTCACCTCGCGTATAATTCGCTGTTGTTCTTGTACTCTCCTAAGACGCTCCATTTCTTGTCTTTGGGCTGCTAAAGTTTCTTCGTCCAGCTGATTCTCGCTCATCACTTCACGAATATTACGCCTCATATTTGTAACTTTACGCTCTATCAAGCTTTGTTTTAAGTCTTCTTTATCTTCTGAATCAGAAGAGGATGATGACGAACCATCTTTTCCTAGAAATTATTTTACATTTTAACAACACATAATAATTTTCCTTTTCAAAAAATTAATTTGTCCAGGATTGGAATATGTTAAACTAACTATAAAATCAAAATATTAAGCTTTACCACTGAAAAGCAATGTAAAATTCTCGTTAAAAATACTTCAAATAGAAGTTGTCTGATGGCGTTGTTAATAGCATTTATCTGCCTTTGGATGTAAAAGAATTGTATAAGTGGAAAGAAAATTTAGCGGTTGTATTGACTCTTGAATTGTGTAATGGACTGCACACTTAGACATCCAGGGTTCGATTCCCAGTTCAAGCATTAGTTTTTCTATGTTTTTATTATTAATTTCACACATCTCAATGATGGATAAATCATATTCGAAGAGAAAAAATAGGCTTCATAGCATTTGGTGGGCGGAATTACAACGTATATAGAAAAAAGATTTGCATTTAGAATGGTACTTGCTCAGGTGGGGCACGCCATAGCGTAGTGGTTAAGGCACTGAGCTACAAGCTGGAGGGTCGAGGGTTCAAGTCCCTTAGGGGTCAGGATTTTTAAACTAACCCAAACCCTCTGGTGGCACTATGGCCCTGGGGTCGACTCAGCCTCTAACGGAAATGAGTACCAGATGCTTGTTCTGGGGGTAAAGGTGGCAGTCACGTAGGGCTGACAACCCGGCTGACATAAAATGCCGATTGTCTAGAAAAAGTGGGAGCCTTAACCTCCTACTACCCCAAGGGCCTCCAGGCCTGTTGTGGGATCACTTTACTTTTTACTTGCTCAGGTAGCTCAGGTGGTAGAACACTTGGTCTAGAAAAACAAGCGTCCTGGGTTCAAGTAACGGTCTGAGCGTATAATTTTTCTCTTCAAATATGATTTATCATCCATCATCTGAGATGTATGAAATTAATAATAAAAACCTTGAAAAAACCGTACTGGCATTTATAATGTAATGTATAATTCCCAAATATGTATTCTTAATAAAGGAGCCGCCATTTTGCAAAGATAGAAGCAAAGGCTTCATAGCATTTGGTGGACAGGAATTACAACGTATATAGAGAAAGATTTGCGTTTAGATCGGTACTAGCTCAGGTGGTAGAGCACTTGGTCTAGAGAACCAAGGGTACTGGGTTCAAGTCCCGGTCTGAGCATATAATTTTTCTCTTAAAATATTTTTTAAAAAAAAATACATATAAAAATGCCTCATAATAAATATCATAAGCAAGAATAAAACTTTACAAGAATAATGAAACATCACTCTTGGAATAATGTTAAAAAACAAATGCATCTATACATATAAAACAGATGTGTTTCTACAAATCAGTGTGCTTAAAGATGCCTAAGTAGCACAGTGGTTTAGTGCACTGGTACAAACAAGCAGACACCATAGGTTCAAATCCTAGTTTAGGCATAAATTTTTCTTTTCAAATATTAGTACACACGTTGGCCACAGTGGACTAGTGGTTATGGTCCTTGCCTCTGGTTTGTGATGGTCGCTGAAATCTGGTAGGGATCAATGGATTTTTTAGGATGGAAAAATCTAAGGAGTAAGTCCTGCAGGAGGACATTTCCAGTACAGAAGTATCTAGCCATTGAACCTTCCCGACTAGGAGGGTCATAGCTTAGAGACATCTCCGGAACGAATGTCTAGATGCATCAATGATCTGTGTAGGTCTTACGACTCATGAGTCAGCGGCTCACAAATCTATGTCTACCAATGCTAGGCCACTATTCTCGCCGTCACCCGCAAAATTCAAGCACTGCTATTATGACGTGTCACATTTTATATATATATATATATATATATATATACACACATACATACCACTGTAAAGTAGATTTCATCTCTTTCATTCTATAAAGTAAAGATGGATGATACAATGAACCTAATATAAGGTTTCCGTGTGAAAGTCTTAAAACCCAAATTCATCTTTACTAATCCAATCTAGATTAAAATCTAAATTAAAATTTAAAATAAAATTATTTTTACCTCATCTCATATCCTGTTTTCTAATTAGACCGGTTCAAAATTTTGGGCAGTTTCATTATTAATAAATTCATGACTGATGTTCTGTCATCCAGAAGCATTGCTTCTTACTCCATCTGTTGGTAGATCAATGAACCTCTGAATCAAATTAACTTCTCCAAGAATTTCAATTTTTTTTTAATGTGGATGTTTTCCCAAACCGTGAGCTCTTTTGGTTTTTCTATTTATTTTATTAAACTAGCCTTTGAAAGAAAGACTTACTTACTTACTCACTGGCACTATCGAACCCGAAGGTTCATGGCCGCACGGACATAAGCTCTCCATACATCCCTATCCTGAGCTAATGCTTTCCAATCATTCCCTGTATAATCTACTTCCCTCAAATCATAGTTAATGTTATTCTCCCTCCCACTCATTCTTGGTCTACCAACTGGGTGTTTTCCCTCTGGCTATCCTACAAGAAGCTTCCATGCAAGTCTTTCATTCGCCATATGTGCAACATGTCCTCCCATCTCAGTCTACGAGACTTAACTGTTCTTATTATATCTGGCTTCCTATACAGACCATGTAGTTCATTGTTATGTAGTCTTCTCCATTCACCTGTCTGTTCATCTCTCTTTGGTCCAAACATTTTCCTAAGTATTTTATTCTCAAATACTTGCAGTCTCCTTTCCTCCCTTAAAGTAAGAGTCCATCTTTCGCACCCATATAATATAACTGGTAGAATAATAGTTTTATATATTTTCAGTTTAATGTTTTTTGAAAGGAGTTGGGACATCAAGAGTCTCTGCAATGCATAATAACACGCATTTCCAGAATTGAGTCTATGTTAAATTTCTTTGTGCATCTCAATCCTATTTGTGATTATTGTTCCTAGGTATTTGAATTCAGCCACTTCCTCAAAATTTCCCTTTAGAAAGGCTAGTTTAATAAAACAAATAGAAAATCAAATGAGCTCACGGAGTGGAAAAAAATCAATATTAAAATAAACAAGAAAAATTAATGAATTTTGAAATTTCTGGGAAAGTTGATTTGATTTGGAGACTCATCAATTCTCCAACAGATGGAGTAAGAAGCAGTGCTCCTGGATTTACTGATTATGAAACTGCCTAAGTTTTGAAACCTCTCTAATTAGAAGACAAGATATGAGGTGAGGTAAAAATAATTTTACTCTAAACTTTAAATTAGTGATATTTCCTATAATAGTTCAATAACTGGAATATATTAAACTCATTAATAGTGAGTGGAGAACATATTTTTAACGACTCACATCATACAGTTTCAAATTTCTCTGATACCGGCAGTTTCAGACAATGGAAGCCATGACTGAAGAGGTACAAGATATTGTCTGAAACCGCCGGTATCAGAGAAATTTGAAATTATATGAGGTGAGTCGTTAAAAATATGTTCTCCACTCACTATTAATGATATAACCTCATAATGTTTACTTCCCAATATTAATTTAAATATTAAACTCACCTGATAAACTAGTCTTTTTCTTTTTGTGCATTGCACCAGACTCTATTGAGGCCTTTCGTTTATTTGTGTCCAAAGTTGCAGTTGCTCTGTCGCAGTCTTCTTTACCACCCTCGTCCCCAGTTCTCTTGGCATCACTTGCACTATCACTTTGCTGTTCTGTCCTCACTGGTTCTAGGGATACAGTCCCTGCCTCAATACTGTTCTGCAGAGCAGTCTGTGTATTTGTGTCTATTATACTACTTGTCATTTTACTATTGTCTGCTATAACCTCAACTGGTTCATCACTTTTCTTTTGTTGTTGCACATCACTCGTTTCCACTTTATTCACTGGTTCGGCCAGTAACACTTCATCCTCCTGCACACAAAACATGTTTATTAAAATTCAAACTTAAAAAACATCACGTTTGGGTTATAAAATGGGAAACACTAGATTTCACGTGATACTTATATTATTTTTTTAGTCTGATCATCTTACCTCAATATTAATGTTGATTTGTTCTTGAACATGTTTCAAAACAATTCTGTTTTATCGTCAGCTTGTCCAGACTGGTTTGATTTATGTTGCACAACCTGGATGTTGATGTCAGCTCCAACCTGTGGTTGGCCAAAAATCCTCTAAATAAGGTCACGCTCCGTCGGTATTTCAAAATTCATAACTCTGTTTTTGTTCTTCTGAATATAATTTTTTTCCCCAAATAGTCCAGCTCTTTTGTATTTTCTAACTGTTTTAATAATTTAGTGTCTGAATTTATATTATGTTTTTCAGACCAAACATGAGCAGCAACTGCAGATTTTTCTATTTCCCCATTTTTAATATTTCTTATGTGTTCTTTGGTTGTAATTTTTAGGTTTCTTTTTGTTTTTCAGACACTAGATTATTAAAACTGTTAGAAAATACAAAAGAGGTGACTATTTGGGAAAAAATTTACATTCAGAAGAACAAAAACAGAGTTATGAATTTTGAAATAACGACGGAGCGTGACCTTGTTTGGAGGTTCTTTGGCCAACCACAGGACGGAGTCACATCAACGTCCAGGTTGTGCAACATAAATCAAACCAGTCTGGACAAGCTAACAATAAAACAGAATTGTTTTGAAACATGTTCAAGAACAAATCAACATTAATATTGAGGTAAGATGATCAGACTAAAAAAAATCATATAATTAAAATAACCTCAAAATATCACTTCCTAAAATTAAATATTAATTTCACTTGATACGTTACGCAGATGATGATGTTCTTTCAGAATCTAAAGATAATATAGAAAGATCTTTACATCAATTTAACATAAATGCCAGAAAATACAATATAGAAATTAATACAACTAACACTAAATGCTTAACAATATCCAAAGAACCAGTAACATATAAATTAGAAGTGGAAAGAAAAATTATAGAGCAAGTATCAGAATTTAATTATTCAGGTATATTAATAACAAAATCTATTGTAATACCGATATTTAAAAAAGGAGACAAGAAAAACTGTGAAAATTACAGAGGCATCAGCTTACTAAATACTGGATACAAAATTTACGCCAATATAATTAAGAACAAATTATACAAACATCTTAACAGCCTCCTCAGCGAAGAACAGAATGGCTTTCGTAAAGGTTGATCCTGCTGTGGTGGTTATTTCTCCATGAAATTATTAATAGAAAAAACACAGGCAGTTCAATGTAGAAACACATTTAACTTTTGTAGACTTCAAAAAAGCCTTCGACAAAATCAATAGGAATAAACTGTTGGAAATTTTAGCTGACAACACATCTCCCACAACAGCATATTTTAAATTTATACAATATCTATAAAACTAATTCGATTTCAGTTTGAATCAATAACACACAAACAGAATGGAGCGAAATTAATAGGGGCGTAAGACAAGGATGTGGCCTCTCGCCCTTGCTCTTTATCATATACATGGATAGAATACTCCAAGATTGGCGACAGATGAGACATGGTTCTATCCAAATTAATAGAAACCATAAAATAGACTCCTTGCTTTTTGCAGATGATTTGGTATTAATAGCTCCAACAGAAACAGATTTACAGTATTCTATACACAATTTTAATATAATTGCAAAAAGGTACAATATGGAAATCAATACAAAGAAAACTAAAGTGAAATACCCTATACCTAACAAAATTGTTTTGGATGATGAAATTTTAGAACGAGTAAACAAATATAATTATTTGAGTTATAATTTAACATTTCAAGATGAAGCTGATATATCAAAGAAAATCAAATCACAAATTTAAAAAAACAACGAGGATAATTAACAGTATAATGAAACCCATCTTTAGTACAGAAGAACACAAGATTACGGCTTTATAAGGTTCTCGCAAGACCAGTATTAAGATATGGTAGTGAAGCATGGAAAATACGAAGAAGAGATGAAAGCCGAATAACAGCAAATGAGATATGATTTATGCGCCGTACAGTAGGCTACACAAAGTGGGACCATAACAGAAATGTGGAAATTACAGAAGAGTTGGATGTAGAACCCATTCTTCAGCATATACAAAACTACCAGAACAACTGGAAAGCCTATCTTCAATGAATGCCGTCTCATAGAATTCCAAAAGCCATACTTCGCTACTGTCCCCAAGGCAAAAGATCGCTGGGACGTCCAAAAAAGTGCTGGATGGAAAATTCCTCTTTGAGAGCGTAACAGGCCACATGGCCTAATACTTGCATGGATGATGATGATAATGATGAATAAAAAACGCTCGTATAAGACTTGAAAGCATAATAATAGTCCCTTCAATTGATTGCTGGCCAAAGGAAGGCAAAGATGGCAAACTATTTTCTTGGAAAAAGGCATAAGGAGGGATGTGGACTTTCCTGGTGCTTTTCATTATATATATGAATAGATTAATAAATGAATGGAGAAAAACACAACGAGGATATATTTCCATCAACAGGAACATCAAACTCGATGTTATTCTTTTTGCAGATGATTTAGCTCTTCTGGCACTTTCTGAAAATTATTTGCAACGATCAATTTATAAGAATTAAATGAATCGTGAATATATAAAGATCAATTTACAATTTACAAGAAATAGCTGCCAAATTTAATATGGAAATATCAATTAACAAAACTAAAATTATGGCATTTCATGGGAAGGACCCCATACAAAGTAAAATCTGTCTCCAGAATAAAATTTTAGAGAGATCTAATCAATTCAAATATCTTGGATATTATCTCTCTATCTGGGATGAAAAGGATATCCCTGAAAAAATTACTAGTTATAATAAAAGTTTGGGAATTATTAATCAAGTTATGAAACCATCCCTTGTACAAAAAAAGACACCGGATTACATTTATATAACACTTTGGCTAGATCAGTGTTGACCTATGGTAGTGAAGCATGGACACTAAAAAGACAACATGAAAGCAGAATAACTGCTTGTGAAATGAGATTCATGCACAAAATAGTGGGCAAAGAACTGACATTGACATCCAAGGGTGTGCAACATAAATCCAACCAGTCTGGGCAAGATGCTGATGATGATTATGATATAATCGAAACATGTTCAAGAAGAAATCAACATTAATATTGAGGTAAGATGATCAAACTAAAAGTAATTTAATGAAAATAACCTCAAATTATCACTTTCTAAAATAAAATAAGAATATAACAACTTTTTTTTTAAATAAAACGTCAATATAACAATTTCTTTATTTGTGGTATACACAGGTGCCATAGCATAGTTGGCTATGGCAATATGCTATCACAAGGTTGAGCATTCAAGTCATGATGGGGGGTCAACATTTTTAAACTAAAACTCCTGGCACGATAGACCTAGAAGGCCCTTAGCCTACCATCCGGCTGCTGGCCTCACATCCACATGTGTCAATCACAGAGGTAGATGATAATCAGCCAGTGTAGGGGTGACATGTGGTCAGCATGTCGAGTCCCCAGCCGTTACAGCTGGTTTCCTCAACCTGGAGCCGCTACTTATTGTAGCTACCCAAATGCATCACGATGCTGGGTTGGCACCGGTCCCATACTGGCCGAAATACCATGAGAAAATTTCTTCCCACATGGGGACTCGAACCAGCGCAAGTCCTGTAAGTCTGCGCTAAGGCTTCCTGCCTTAACCACTCGGCTACAACGCGGGACAGGGTTGACATCTCATGCCTTTTATCTTGGAGCCTTGACCTATCATTACCTAAAGAGCCTCCTAAGGTCGGTACCAGGATCACGTACCTACTTTAAGGATATATTAATTTGATTTCTACCTTTTATGGTCAAGATTCTCTCAAGATAAATTTACTCATAGCAAAGTTGCTTGGGAATTTATTGATAAAAACTGAAAAAACTTGTAACATACCTCATCCACAACATTGTCGCCACTTGCACGGAGGTGATCTTCGTTGTCTTCGCTGTCTGAAGCACCAGAGTCATCACTACCACTCGTCTCCATTCTGTCGTCCCCTCTTGACTTCCTGCCCTCAGCTTTCAATCCACTGTTAGAGCCCTTTTCTGATAGCGGTGGTTTTAAAAATATCTACCAAAACAATCACAATCATGAAAGTGACAAATTTTAAATAAAAACATTAACAATAAAAGCTTTACATATAAATTACGACCCCTCAACACATTAATGTATGCAGATGATCAAGTAATATTGGCTACTTCTGAAGATCACCTACAAAGAGCAGTACATAGATTGTCAAATATAACCCAAGATTATAATTTACAAATTTCGGTGAGTAAGACAAAAACTATGGCGTTTCAAGGGAAAATACCGATAAGAACTAAAATTGTTATTAACAACAATATAATAGAACAAGTTAATAACTTTACTTATCTTGGCTGCAATCTTTCGTACGACACATGTAAAGACATAGACATAAAATTGGTCAAATTTCAAAAACTTATAGGAACAATAAAAAGCATTCTTTTCTGAAAAGTACGTCCAGATACAATTCTAAAATTTTATAAAACAATGGCTCTTCCAACTCTACTTTATGGTTCTGAAACCTGGACTCTTACTACAGGTAAATTAAATAGGATAGTAGCTGCAGAAATGAAGTTATTAAGACCTTTAGCGGGTTATACGCTTTATGATCACATGCGTAATGAAGCTCTCAACACACCAGCAATAACTGAAATCATTCAAAAATATCAAAATAATTGGCATGAACACCTTCTGAGGATGCCAAACAATAGACTACCTCTGCAGCTATTGAACTACAGACCCACAGGGCGAAGAGACCCAGGAAGACCTAAGAAGAGATGGAGGGATCAATTTCTTTCCTGAAGCGGAACAGGCCAATGGCTTAATCCATGCCTGCCATTGATGATGATATATAAATTAATATTGGGAAGTAAACATTATGAGGTTATATCATTAATAGTGAGTGGAGAACATATTTTAATCGCCTCACCTCATACATTTTCAAACTTCTTTGATAGCGACGGTTTCAGAACAATATCAAAGATGTTTGAAAATGTATGAGGTGAGGCGATTAAAATATGTTCTCCACTCACTATTAATATAAGCTTTACTAGCTATAAAAGTAGTAAATTAATGAGACATTTTTTACATCTTGCCTCATATTTTATGTTTCTTTAAACATGAGAACTAGTTTTCGAGAGAAAGATCTTTCTCATTTTCAACCGACATTATGTCTACCGGATTTTCGTTGGAATCTCCATCAATAACGTCATCTGGTGTTGATTTGATGAACTTTGAGAAGAGGTCACGTTCATCAGAAATCTCGAAATTCATGGATCTGAATTTGTTCTTCTGAATATATATATCTTCTCCCAAATTGTCAATTCTAAAGGTTTTTCCAAAGGTTTTAAAAGTTGGGCCTCTTTTTCAATTTTATGATTCTCCAATAAACTATGTGCTGCAATAGGTGATTTTTCAATTTCACCATTTTTAATATTTCTAAAGTGTTTCTTAGTGCGAGTGTCCAAATTTCTTTTTGTTTTTCCTATGTATATTTTATTGCAGTCCTTACAATTAATTTGATAAATTCCAGATGTTTTGCTATCTGGGGTGTTCAATTTCTTATTAGTTATTAATAAATTACCAAGGCTAAATTTATTTATTGGTGCCAATGTAATATTGAATTTCTTGAAAATGTTTTGTATTTCAGGATGATAAGTAATTTTCTTAAATTGTTTTCCTTTCTTTGAATCAGATTGTAGTGTATTCTTTTTAATCTTTTTTGTTGTCTGAATTTCTTTAATTTTATACTATGAATTTCTTTAATATGAAACTAGCTATAAAAGTAGTGTTAGTGTTAAAATCCAATTAACCGTCAGGGGTCCTCATCTAGGGGATATGTGGATGGCGACCATAAGGTGCCCAAGCTGTGCAAAACATTTCTTCCACTTACTTGTGTTTTGCACTCTTTTAACTTTACTATCTAACCTCTCTTGGTTAACTCTTGTTTTTTCAACCCCGATGCTATTAGGGCATCCGAGGGCTAGGGAGTCTTTCCTTTCTTCCATTTCTTCTTTCCTTTATTTTCTTTTCTTCTCCAGAAAAGCCTGACCAGAGGCTATAAGATGGCAGCCCCATCACTGGTCTTGCCTTCCTTTGGCCAGCAACCAATCGAAGGGACTATTATTATGCTTTCAATATACGAGAATTTCCCTCAAACGCTGGAGGGAAAATTTGCTATAGGATCGTAACAGGTCTTGGCCTAATACTTGGAAGGAAGAAGAAGAAGAAGAAAATCCAATTAAAATGTCTTCTTGAATAAGAAGCTGCTTTGTCTCCTGGCATCACAACAAAGTTGTGCTATGTTGCAGTATTCAATTTGAGTAGATGGTCTATGTTCATTACTGTAGTTGTTTGATACAGCAGTTGTTCTGGAAGATTTTTAGTTTGTGTACATGAGCTGCGAGGCAGTCATGACCGGTATTCAGTCCGAAGATTGTTGATTCTTTTCTTGGTTTGTTGGAGTCCTGCATCCATCCATCCATCCATAGTAATTCTGCCCGAGGGCAGGTCTTTCACTGTAATCATAGCATTTTCATGCTATGCTTTGCAGCTTTACTAAGGAATCTGATATGTGAGTGTATCAACTGGAATCAACGTCTACAAACCACACGGAAAAAGATCTTTGGGACGGCCAAGGAAATGATGGACTTGAGACTGGAACAGGTCGCATTGACCTAATCCTGGGAAGGAAGAAGAAGACTAGGGAATTAAAGGCATGGTAGCTTCCTGTTGCTTTTCACACCGGTGAAGGATGATGATGATGATGATGACCGGATGATTTTCGGGGATGGTTGAGCCTTAAGCTTCCTGACATTTGTCTTACATGTGAGGAAAAACTCTGAAAAAAGCGTCACCCAGGAGCTTGTCCCGACTGGGAATCGAACTTGGGCCTGCTGCGTGACAAGGCAGCATGCTACCTCAAGACCACAGCGGTGGACTGAGTCCTGTATATTGTTCCACATTTTGAGGCTTGTTGTTGAATTATGTGGGTCTTCTCTTCAACATAGTTTTGTTGATGTTATAGTATGTTGAATTTTGGTCCCTTTTTTTGGTCATTTCGTTTAATGTCAATCTGATAAGTGAGTGTATCAACTGGAACTGAATTGTTTTGTTTAGTTTGGTGAGTATGCTGATCGTATGACATATATATCTAATAGTTTGCAAGAGAGGGCATTTCTTTGGACACGGTTCTATTCAAATTAATAGAAACCTAAAAATAGACTACTTGCTTTTTGCAGATGATTTGATATTAATAGCTCCAACAGAAACAGACTTACAATATTTTACACACAATTTTAATATAATTGCAAAAGGTACAATATGGAAATCAATACAAAGAAAACTAAAGTGATGGCCTTTTGTGGGAAATACCCTATAGCTAGCAAAATTGTTTTGGATGATGCAATTCTAGAACGAATAAATTAATTTGATAATTTGGGTTATAATTTAACATTTCAAGATGAAGCTGATATATCAAAAAAATCACAAATTTCACAAAAACAACGGGGATAATTAACAGTATAATGAAACCATCTTTAGTATAAAAGAACACAAGATTACGGCTTCATAAATTTCTCACAAGACCAGTATTAAGATATGGTAGTGAAGCATGGACAATATGAAGAAGAGATGAAAGCTGAATAACAGCAAATGAGATGCAATTTATGTGCCATGCAGCAGGTTATACAAAGGGGGACCATAAAAGAAATGAGGAAATTATGGAAGAGTTGGATGTAGAACCCATTCTCCACCATATATAAAATTATCACAACAACTGGAAAACCCATCTTAAATGAATGCCATCTCATAGAATTCCATAAGCTATGCTTCATTACTGCTCCCAAAGCAAAAGATCGCGAAGTCCAAAAAGTGCTGGATGGAAAATTCCTCTTTGGGACCGTAATAAGCCACATGGCTTAATACTTGCATGGATGATGATGGCATTTCTTTGATGTTACTGCTTCTATTGCTGATGTAAAGTCAGAGAGGATCACTGCCTTGTTAAATATTTGAGGTCTGTAAATTAGTTGTTGAAGAAAAAAAAAGTCTAAATTTCTTACAGTGGAATCTGTCTTGTCATTTTATGATCGTATTTAAGTATGTTTATTTTTTATTATTTTCTTCATTGAGAATTTCCCTCATTCATTGAGATTTTCTCCAAACAATCTTAGGGCCGCATGCAAATATATTAGTCTCTGGTGAGTTGAGTTTTCTGTGAGCACGAGCAAAGTTCAAATTAGTGAGTCTCCGACTGGTAATGTATGAAAGTAGTTTTTTCGTAATACTGGCAAGAAATTACTGGATCTCTCTGAGTGCAACGGCTCCAGGGCGGTACCGATGGGGTTTCTTCACTCCCCCAGAAGCTGGGGCACTCTTCCTGGCTGCCTTGATGGCAAACTGCTTGCGAGGAGCTTTTCCTCTCGTGGACTTACGCGCTGTCTCTCTGGTGAGTTGAGTTTTCCGTGAGCACGAGCAAAGTTCGAATTAGCGAGACGCCGACTGGTAATGCATGAAAGTAGTTTTTTCGTAATACTGGCAAGAAATTACTAAGAATTCTCAGCGATAAAACCACTTCTGTTATTTTCGTCTGCTAGAGGAATGCATTTACGCTTGCATCCCACAAATAAAACCATATACAATGACGTCTGCATCGCGCGATATTATGCTGATTCTCCTGTTTTTCAAGTTGAATTCTTTGGAAGACTCTATCAAATTCCTCTTCTCCGCGTATACCGAAAACATGATCGAAGTCTTCAAGGTCCAAAATCTTGGATACAGCAGCAAGGTTACAAAGTACATCGGTTCCCTTCGGGTTGCTCAAGATTCGTTCTCTGCAAAGTCACCTCGTCAGGTAGCTTAGGAATTTCAACAATTATTATTGCATGAACTTTGAGTACGCAAAAACGTCTTTGGATGCAACTTTCTCAGCAGATAACGACTTTTGCAGTCTAATGCGTTCATAGATATGACCCTTAATAATTAACATGAGTTTTAAAATATACAAAAATGACTGGACTTATAGACTATCAGTTTATAACAAACATTCACAAATTTCCCTTAATTAAAATTCTCCACCGTTCTCTGTCCTCTGTGTATTGATTCATTAGACCAAATTTCCTCACTGAATGTTGTATGTCTTCCTTTTATGATCCTTCTTTCAATTTCCCATGTATGGATGACCTTTGGTAATCTTCCATCCTGCATTCTTCTTACATGTCAATACCATATTAGCCTTCTGTTTTCATGGCACAGTGAATTTTCAACCAATATTGCTGTTCCTGCTTTGTAAAATGGCAAAACACAACAGCTCAGGGTGGCAACTCAGAGGAGACCAACTTTCTCTCTCCAAAGCACATGCACTTTGAAACTTATGGACGAGTCCATTTATTGTAAGATAGATTAGGCATATATTAACATGTAACAGAAGTTACAACAATTAAATCCGTCTGGTTTCGCTTCTACAGCAGTGTTGCCACTATTTTTGTTACAGCCCAGGTACATAATTTTAAATAGAGTCTCAAACACAAACGGTTTAATTTCAGTGTCATAAAACATTGATTTGACTCCATTCCTATTATTATGATTTACAATTTTTTTCTAAAAGCTATAAATTAATTATGAAGCAACATTTAGGTTATTATACCAACCTGTAAATCCTCACTAACACTAATTGTGTCTCCGCCTTCCGGGTCCCTCTTGGCCAAGCTGACTGAAGGTTGTGGAATGGGGTCTTTGGGATCCTTACCCAGACCCCCTCCACCTGGTACTGGCCCAGATTTGGGCACGACGCGTTCGATAGTAACATCTCCAATACGAGTCACAAAGGGCTCCATTCTCCAACTGACCTCACCACCGCAACTGACTGCGGTGATCAGTCACGGGGTCAACCCAGCGCTGACATTTCAGCTGTAAAATAAATGAACACCAATGTTTATACACAATTCATTGCTAATTATAATATTTAAGGTATTAAAGTAAATAGTTGTCCCGAAAAGAGATCTAACTAACAAAAAATTTTAAAATTAAGTTTTCAGTGGATTAGTGATCTATCTGGTGCATGTAAAACTATCCCTACTCTCTTCCAAACCTGTTTTATTTATTTTTAAAAGTTGGCTTTCAAGCAAATGGCGGAACTGTTAGTCAAGTCATGAGTAGCAGTGCAAAAAAACAATTATTGCACATGTGTAAATTCATTCCGCCACAGTTCCATTAATTCTATCAGAATCTTAGAGAAATTGAGTGAAAATAAGAAAGACACAAAGAATGTAACGAAATAACATTAAATGGAAAATAAATATTGAACTCTGATTCAGTTAGAAATTTCGCTAACCGAATTAGTGTTCAATATTTATTTTCTATTTCTTATTGTAGCATTTTTAGTTAAATATGTGTTAGATCATTTTTCCACTCTATAAAGATAGATCACTTTAGCACTCAATTCTGTATTAAATTGTTAATATTTAGTTAGTAGCATGCATTTTTGTATTCAAATTGACTGTATATGCTTCCAATAGGTTGAGAGATTAAAACATATATGATCCATCCTTAGTAATTCTGCCCAAGGGCAGGTCTTTCACTGCAATCATAGCATTTTCATGCTATGCCTGCAGCCTTACTAGGGAATTGTAGGTGTGGTAGCTTCCCGTTGCTTTCCACACCGAAGAAGGATGATGATAAGGGTGATAATGATGGCCATATGATATGATTTCGGGGACCTTTGGGCCTTAAAGTTTCCCTGACATGTCTTACAGGTGAGGAAAATCCCCGATAAAAACCTCACCAGAAAAACTGCCCCGACCGGGGATCGAACCCGGGCCTGCTGCCTAGAGACCACAGCGGTGGACTATCTATTGGATAAAGTAAGAGTCCATGTTTCACACCCATATGATAAAACTGGTAGAATATAGTTTTATATATAGTTTTGTATATTTTTTGAAAGGAGTTGGGACATCAAGAGTCTCTGCAATGCATAATAGCACACATTTCCAGAATTGAGCCTATGTTTAATTTCTTTGTGCATCTCATTTCTGTTTGTGATTACTGTTCCTAGGTATTTAAATTCAGCCACTTCCTCAAAACTTCCCTCATTTGTCATTAGCTGTCCATTTCCATTATATAATATATTTCTAAGTGTGACCTGGGCAGGACATGTTGCACGTATGGGGAATGAAAGACTTGCATGGAAGCTTCTTGTAGGAAAGCCAGAGGGAAAACGCCCAGTTGGTAGACCAAGAATGAGGTGGGAGAATAACATTAACTATGATTTGAGGGAGGTGGATTATACGGGAACGATTGGAAAGTATTAGCTCAGGATAGGGATGTATGGAGAGCGTATGTCCGCGCGGCCATGAACCTACGGGTTCGATAGTGCCAGTGAGTGAGTGTGAGTGTGACCATATATTTAGTTTTATTGATATTTACTTCTCCTGGAGGTCCGGTTCTCGGGCCCCAGCTGTGCTCACAACAGCAACAGGGCGCGTCCCCAGGTGGCGGATAGGGGAACGGTTGGTGGTTTGCTTTGCATTCCTCCCGGCTAGGTCCAGAACGGACCCGCGGGCCATTTGTGAGGTCGTCAGGACTCGAGCGACCTGACGTACTACAATAGCTCGTGCTGCGCCCACTTCAGCAGCCAATCGCGTCCCCTCGGTGGCGTAGTGGGGAAAAGTTCGGTGGATCTGCTAGTCAGTCCTCCCTTCCAAGTCCGATGGACTCGTGGACCATAAGTGGGGTCAACAGGGGGAAGATGAGCAACCTGTTGTCAAAGCTCACATATCCTGGCCCACAGCGGAATCAGCGGCCGCCGTGGAGAAGCGGTGGGAAACTGGAGATCAGAAGCTCCTTTCTCTTGGTTCAATGAACCCGAGGACTTCTGTGGGGACACCATGGGCGATGAGCACCCTGGATGCCTACATTGATCAGTGGGCTGGACTCACAGCAGCGGCACGACTAGGCCTAGTCTTGCGAACGGGCTGGTTAGGACAATACCGGGCGTAATGCTGGGAATTACTACCACCAGGTCAGTAAGCTCGGAAAAGGAGGAAGCGCGGTCTTTTGGGTGTGTGATTAGCGCCGACTCCGTGACCGAGTGACCCAAGGACAATCTGTGAGGTCGTCAGGAGTTGAGCGACCTGACGTACTAATGCTCAGGCTGGACCCACTTCAGCAACAAAACACGTCCCCAGGTGGTGCACTGGGGGAAAGATCGGTGGATCTGCTAGGCAGTCCTCCCGGCCAAGTCCAAGGGACTCGTGAACCATTAGTGGGGTCGGCAGGAGTTGAGCACCTTGTCGTACTATTGCTCACCTGTTGGAGCTTGCGAGCTCCGTGCTGGCTCACAACTGCAACAGGACACGTCCCTGGGGGCAAACCAGGGTACGGCTAGGGGAGCAACTGTGCTGGTTCCCGGCTAAGCCTACGGGCTCGTGGACAAACTGTGGCGTCACCTGGAGATGAGCACCTGGATGTACTGAAGTGTCACACTGCGGGGCTTGAGGATTCAAGCCCTAGCCGGTCTCACAACGGCTGCAGGATGCGTCACTGGAGGTAGAACAGGGGAACGGTCGGTGGATCTGCGACAGCAGTCCTCCCGGCTAGGATCGAGGAGCCCGTGGACCAACTGTGGGGTCGTCAGGAATGAGCGACCTGACGTACTATGTAGCTCAGCAATTTCCCTGAAGTTGCGACTCCAACACCTTCTCCCTGAGGTGTTGGTTTTAAGTCGAGAACTCTTGAACGTGGACGCGAATAGATAGGGAGGACAAGACTTGGGAGTATGGTCTTTGACCGAGGTATCCCAAGGGGTGGAGGCATGGGCCCCAGATGTTACTCAATAGTGTGTTACAATTATTATTATTATTATTATTATTATTATTATTATCATCATCATCTGCCTTTAAAGTATTAGGCCCAGTGGCCTGTTACGGTCTCCCGCCATCTCCGAAAAGGTCGACCCACAGATCTTCTGCCTCGAGGAATGTAGCGAAGAATTTGTTTTGGTATTCTGCGACGATCCATGCGCTGAATATGGGCTAGCCAATTGTTTCTATATTCTTGGAGGTATTCAGATATAGGTACGATGTTTAACTCTCTGGCTATTGTTGAATTTCTTTGGTGGTCTAGAAGGCTATAACCTGCAGTTCGTCGCAGAAATTTCATCTCCGTGGCTGTAATATGACGGTCATCCTGAGTTCAGATGGTCCAAGCTTCACTGTCATAACAGATTATGGGTCTAGCGAGAACTTTATAGATTTTATTATTATTATTATTATTATTATTATAAAAATTATTTATCTTGTATGTACAATCTTTTTGATTGGAAGTCAAATATACTACAGGTATGTATGTTTATTTTATCTTCCTCATCAGTAGATTGAAATATAAAGGAACAGTTACACTACGTCAGTATCAAGCTGCTGAGATGAAAGAGATGCCGGAGTAAACATGTTAGTATTTACATGAAGCCCATGGAAGCCTGTTGCTGTAAGAAAGGTTGAACCATAGGCTTCGAAGTAATCAAACCCTTGAAGGGCTGAAAATATAGACCTAAAATAACTCTTAGGAATAACCCTTGAAGAGCTTGATTATAATTATTGTCTAGTAATCCGTGATGTGCTCAAGTAACGGTAACTCATGAACATAAAAGAATAGCTGTGTTTAGCAGTGGAATTTGAAGGGTGTTAAGGTCCAGTTTCACCAAGAGATGTAACTATATTACGCATGTGTAATGCATAGCTAAACGTTAAAATGGAAAACTGAAAGAAGGAGCAGAAAAGGAAGACCAGGAACCACCTGTAAAAATAACATCAACATCCAATGAGGAAAGTTGGTGTAACGGATCAAGACACAGAGGGCAGAGAACGATGGAACGATGTATACGCCCGTAGTCAATTATGTATTTTAATTATTAAGATTGGTTGGAGAAAACCGAAAACCCTAATGACGAGGAAAATTCTCAATGAATAATATATATATATATATATATATATATATATATATATATATAATAAAGTAAAGTAAAGTAAAAGTAAAGTAATCCCACAGCAGGCCTCGGGAGGCCCTTGGGGTAGTAGGAGGTTAAGGCTCCCACTTTTTCTAGACAATCGGCACTAGATGCCAGCCGGGTTGTCAGCCCTACGTGACGGCCGCCTTTACCCCAGAACAAGCGTCTGGTACTCATTTCCGTTAGAGGCTGAGTCGACCCCAGGGCCATAGTGCCGCCAGAAGGTTTTGGTCAGTTTAAAAATCCTGACACCACCGGGACTTGAACCCTAGACCTTCCGACTTGTAGCGAAGTGCCTTAACCACTACGCTACGGCGTGCCCCCAATATATATATATATATATATATATATATATAATATGCTCTCCATACATCCCTATCCTGAGCTAATGTTTTCCAACTCTGTATAATATACTTTCCTCAAATCATAGTAAATGTTCAATTGAGTTGGTGTTTACTTGATGAAAATCCATATTTATTAATTAAATAAAAATAAAACGTAGTTTTATTTGATTTTCATATTTATTATATAATTCAGTGACAGCTGTTTCGGTACACTGTACCTTCTTCAGACATGTTAACAAATTATGAATTGTGTTCCAACTGATCTAAGCAACAATACAACAATATTTATTTAAATTTTTTAATTTAACAAAGGGGATTCATTCAAATCAAGTTGAGAATTTAAGTTTTTTACTACTTTTAAATGTATTAATTTCTACAGCCTCCAAAAGATCTAACTTCTTACCCTTATCACAAATATGTAAAATTTCAAAATTTGGATCGAAACAATGATTAAATTGGAATAGGTGGTTAGCATATTTTGAATTTCCTAAATTTCTGTTAGTAAATGTTATTTTCCCACCTTATTCCTGGTTTATCAACTGGGCATTTTCCTCCTGGTTTTCCTACAAGAAGCTTCCATGCACTGATAATGTATATATGCCCGTAATCAATTAATTATGTATTTTAATTATTGAGATTGGTTGGAAAAAAACCTAACGACGAGGAAAATTCTCAATGAATAACATATATATATATATATATGGTATGATAAGAAAAATAAATGCCTGGACGGGATTCGAACCCGGATATATATATATATATATATATATATATATGCCTATATCCATCCATAGTAATTCTGCTCGAAGGTTCTTCACTGCAATCATAGCATTTTCATGCTATGCTTGCAGCTTTACTAGGGAATTGTAGGTGTGGTAGCTTCCCGTTGCTTTCCACACCGGTGAAGGATGATGATGATGATGATAAGGATGATAGCGATATGATTTCGGGGACCGTTTGGGCCTTAAAGTTTTCCTGACATTTGTCTTACAGGTGAGGAAAAACCCCGATAAAAACCTCACCCAGAAAAACTGCCCCGACCGCGGATCGAACCCGGGCCCGCTGCGAGACAAGGCAGCACGCTACCTCGAGACCACAGCGGTGGATATAATATATACCTAACTCACTGGTTCTATCGAACCCATAGGTTCATGGCAGCGCGAGCATAAGCTCTCCATGCATCCCTACCTGAGCTAATGTTTTCCAATCATTCCCTGTATAATCTACTTCCCTCAAATCATAATTAATGTCATTCTTCCACCTCATTCTTGGTCTACCAACTGGGCGTTTTCCCTATAGTTTTCCTACAAAGAAGCTTCCATGCACGTCTTCAATTCTCCATTCGTGGCACATGTCCTGCCCATCGCAGTCTACGAGACTTAACTGTTCTTATTATATCTGGCTTCCTATAAAGACCATGTATCTCACTATTATGTAGTCTTCTCCATTTACCTGTCCATCTCTTTTTGGCCCAAAAATTTTCCTAAGAACTTTATTCTCAAATAGTCGTAACTTCCTTTCATCCCTTAAAGTAAGAGTCCATGTTTCCCATCCATATAATATAACTGGTAGAATAATAGTTTTATATATTTTCAGTTTAACGGTTTTTGAAAGGAGTTGGGATGTCAAGAATCCCTGTAATGCATAATAGCACGCATTGTCCCTAATCATTTATATATGTTAATTATAAAGATTGGTTGGAGAAAAACCAACTGATGAGATAATTCTCAATGAATGAAAAAATATATATATAAATTGAAAATAAACGCCATCACTTTAAAACAAAAAATAGTTCAGAGATGAAGAAAGCTTGCAATATAATACAATAAATTATACACATAATGTAATAAAATTATTAATTTCCCCTTAAGGGAATAAACATTATATTCCCCTAAAAATCCCAAGTATGCAATAACGAAGATTCGTGGTTTCGGTTCAATATGAAATATATCTTATATTTCAACATTTGGGGTTTCTTCCCCTCCCCCTTTAAGAGGGGACAATTTATAAATATTCCCTTGGCATAGTGCGTTACTTCCATGATTTTAAATGTATTTATAAATTGTGGTATATAAACTTAATTAAAAGCTTCATTTATGATAAATGGAACAAGTCTTGACGAGGCCGGGGTGCGTAAAATACCCACAATTTCAATGGCCTGGTCTCCGGCTCGATAAAGCATACGGTTATTGACTTACTGGGGTTGGAAGTTATCATAACTAAGAAACCGCACAATGCGTCAAATGTTTCACATCAACAATCCAAGTTACTTATCCATATTTAATGACATTAAAAACAGAGCGTAATTGGAAAACGCGAAATCTTCGGCCTCAAAGTAAACTTCGTTACTCCATTTGTGAGCAGTTTGGCAACATTGACTGTCTGCGGGTCCGACTCCGCTTCGAGATCATCAATATCTGTCCCGGCTCCCGTTAAGGGGTGGTCAAACCATTTAAATTATTTCACAAACTTAAATTATCTCATTTAAATCTATTTGCGGGCTATAATAGTGGAGTCTTTAGGGAGAATTTGAAACTAACGTTGGTAAAGGTAACATACCTGCAGTACTGGGTATTTCATCCCCACCCCAAAGGCTGGAGGATCGACGAGAAAGTTGATGTTTGTACCCAGAATACCTTAAAATGGGGTAACTGCCCCCACTGCTACGGCGTGTGAAGATAAAAGTCTGTCATGCAGGAATTGCGTAAACTAAGCGAATTCCTCAACTAGTCAAATTTATGATCCGATTTTGCAGTTTATGTAACATAACTTTATTTTATTGTTTTGTTTCTTTTATATAATAATAATAATAATCATAGTACATTCACGAATTTAGGCCATTTGTTGACCTGTTTCGGCCTCAAGAGAAACACTATCCAAAAGTCTTTTGAGTGGACTTCCTGGTCTTCTTCTTCCTGCAGGTTGATATCTTAACATTTGTTTGGGTATTCTGTGATCTTCCATTCGATGAACATGTTGCATCCATCTTGACTTATAAACAGAAATTTTGTTTCCTAAAGGTTCCATGTGTAATTCTTCTAAGATGTCTTCATTTTTTTTGTGATCTAGTAGTGTGTATCCTGCAGTCCTCCGAAGGTATCTCATTTCAGCAGATATAAGTCTCTGTATATCCTTCTGTTTCAATGTATAATAATAATAATAATAATAATAATAACTCACTGGCACTATCGAACCCATATGTTGATGGCCGCGCGGACATAAGCTCTTCATACATCCCTATTCTGAGTTAACGTTTTCCAATCATTCCCTGTATAATCTACTTCCCTCAAATCATAGTTAATGTTATTCTCCCACCTCATTCTTGGTCTACCAACTGGACGTTTCCCCTCTAGTTTTCCTATAACAAGCTTCCATGCAAATATTCCACTCCCCATTCGTGCAACATGTCCTGTCCAGCGCAGTCTACGAGACTTTAACTGTTCTTATTATATCTGGCTTCCTATAAAGACCATGTAGTTCATTGTTATATAGTCTTCTCCATTCACCTGTCCGTTCATCTCTCTTTGGTCCAAAAATTTTCCTAAGAACTTTATTCTCAAATACTTGTAATCTCCTTTCCTGCCTTAAAGTAAGAGTCCATGTTTCGCACCCATATAATATAACTGGTAGAATAATAAATAATTCCCTAGTAAAGCATGGAAATGCTATGATTGCAGTGAAAGACCTGCCCTGGGGCAGAACAATATAGAATGGAATCTAAATTAAAATAAACAAAATCATTACATACTATATTTACAGTACAATTATTATTTACAATACATTTTCATTTACTCAATATTTAACGAATGAAATATCCATCCATCCATAGTAATTCTGCCCGAAGGCAGGTCCTTCACTGCAATCATAGCATTTTCATGCTATGCTTGCAGCTTTACTAAGGAATTGTAGGTGTGGTAGCTTCCCGTTGCTTTCCACACCGGTGAAGGATGATGATCGCCATATGATTTCGGGGACCGTTTGGGCCTTAAAGTTTTTCTGACATTTGTCTTACAGGTGAGGAAAACCCCGATAAAAACCTCACCTAGAAAAACTGCCCCGACCAGGGATCGAACCCGGGCCCGCTGCGTGACAAGGCAGCACGCTACCTCGAGACCACAGCGGTGGACTAATGAAATATAAAATCAACTTTTATAAGAATCATGATGTGTTCCGTTGAGGTATTATTCAAATTAATATAAAATTATGGAATATTCACCTGAAAGCGCTTTCGGGACTTGTCCCATCATCATCAGTGAAACACCAGTTTTGAATCCTGCCGATGATGGGACAAGTCCCGAAAGCGCTACAGTTAAATGATTAATAAAGTTGAGGAGACGGACCTTTCAGGTGAATATTCCATAATTTTATAGAAATATAAAATGTACAAGATAGAAAAAAAAAGCTATTAATGACTTAGAATAAATTAATTCGAGAAAAATTAATTATTATTTAACGACAAATAGAATTGTGTAAGCGTGACTTAGAAGTGTGCGGCAACCCTGATATCTTGAGGGAGGGATGGTATCTTGAGAGGTATATTGTCTGTTTATGTTATTTTCCCTTCTGTTCATTTTTTTTAAATGTTTTACGTGACAGAATTGTATATTTTGAAACGGGTTCCTAAATTAATATATTTTGTTTTCCTCCTCCTCCCTTTATCAACTTTTAAAAGATTCATAATGTGTTCCGTTGAGGTATTATTCAAAATTAAAATATAAAATTATGAAATATTCACCTGAAAGGTCCGTCTCCTCAACTTATTTAATTATTTAACTGTAGCGCTTTCGGGACTTGTCCCATCATCGGCAGGATTCAAAATCCTGATGGGACAAGTCCCGAAAGCGCTACAGTTAAATAATTAAATAAGTTGAGGAGACGGACCTTTCAGGTGAATATTTCATAATTTTATATTTTAATTTTAAACAATGTATCTTATAGGAGATATTGCCAATTTAAGGATCAATTGCATTTTATGGTATACAGATGTATTGTGACAGAGAAGACATTGGTGGCTGCTATTTCAAGTAAACTCTCACTTTTAATGAAAAAAAAAACACCTTCCTAGTTTTATTTCAATAGCATATACTATTGAGTAACACTAAGAAATTAGGACTGGAAGTAAATATCAGTAAAACTAAATATATGGTCACACGTAGAAATTCAGTATATAATGGAAATGGACAGTTAATGACAAATGAGGGAAATTTTGAGGAAGTGGCTGAATTCAAATACCTAGGAACAATAATCACAAATAGAATGAGATGCACAAAGAAATTAAACATAGGCTCAATTCTGGAAATGCGTGCTATTATGCATTGCAGAGACTTTTGATGTCCCAACTCCTTTCAAAAAACGTTAAACTGAAAATATATAAAACTATTATTCTACCAGTTATATTATATGGATGCGAAACATGGACTCTTACTTTAAGGGAGGAAAGGAGATTACAAGTATTTGAGAATTAGAGTTGTTAGGAAAATTTTTGGACCAAAGAGAGATGAACAGACAGGTGAATGGAGAAGACTACATAACAATGAACTACATGGTCTTTATAGGAAGCCAGATATAATAAGAACAGTTAAGTCTCGTAGACTGCGATGGGCAGGACATGTTACGCGTATGGGGAATGAAAGACGTGCATGGAAACTTCTTGTAGGAAAGCCAGAAGGAAAACGCCCAGTTGATAGGCCAAGAATGAGGTGGGAGAACAACATTAACTATGATTTGAGGGAAGTAGATTATACAGGGAATGATTGGAAAGCATTAGCTCAGGATAGGGATGTATGGAGAGCTTATGTCCGCGCGGCCATGAACCTACGGGTTCGATAGTGCTAGTGAGTAAGTAAGTAAGTAAGCTAATACTGAGTTTCGTTGCGAAAAATGTAAAATTGCAACTGTTAGAGCGATTTCAAAATGTTCGTCCCAGGTCAACTTGAACTCCTAAACCTGCTGGACCAATCA
The DNA here is from genome assembly GCA_030220185.1 of Diploptera punctata. Taxonomy (NCBI): domain Eukaryota; kingdom Metazoa; phylum Arthropoda; class Insecta; order Blattodea; family Blaberidae; genus Diploptera; species Diploptera punctata. Next base: position 6,588 of record JASPKZ010000100.1, on the reverse strand, counting down.
TTCATAATATTATGATGATATTATGAAAAGAAAAATTAATGTCTGAACCAGGAATCGAACCGTGGACCTCTAGATATTATAATACAATCCATTATTGGAACTGTGTTAAAATAACAGTATTGGAAAATGTTAAACAATCATTCCTAGTTGACAAACACGGTCTTAATTGATTTCTATTTTCCGGGTTTGGTTCAAAAAAAGTGCTGCGGCTAGAGCATTGACACACACACACACACGCAAAATAACACACTCGCTGGCACTATCTAACCCGTAGGACCATGTCAGCGCAGACATAAGCTCTCCATTCATCTCTATCCTGAGACAATATTTTCCCAATCATCCCCTCTAGCAAATGTTATTTTCCCACATAATTATTAGTCTATCTACTGTGCGCTTTCCCTCTAGTTTTCCTACAACAAGTCTCTATGCCTCTCTTACATTCCCCATGTCCTGCCCATCATAGGTTACGAGACTTAAATGTTATTATTAGAGTCCGGATGTTAGGTACTTAAAAAGTTCAAAATAGGCAGGCAAAAATGCACTAAAAATCATTAATATAGGAACTAAAATCAAAATAGGCTCTTAAAAAAATGGACTACAGCATAAATTGTTACTGCCTAATGTAAAGGATATAAACATATGCTATCAATAGTATACGAAGATATCAGAGATGATTTTGGAACATGTTTTGCCTTTTTACAAAGAGCATACTTATGTTTTGCAGTGTGTACGTGCTGCGAAACATGGCACTTCTTCGCGCAATTCCCTAAAATTTTACACAATTTGCAAAACAATATTGAATCGGCACTTGAGAATATTTCCGCACCAAATTCTTTCACGAAATTGGTCTGTTTGTCTTTTACTGTTTCAGTGTTGTCCATTCATTCTTTAGGCATTGTGAAACAACTGTTCTAAGGGGGGGGGGGAACTCAAAACAAAAATAAGCCACATACACTTGTCGCACCACTTTATCTTTGAAGCACCTGTCTGTGAACGAGGACTACAGACTGAATTCAGTGTTACCAACATCAAAAATAATATTGTCAGTCAATTAAAGGTTTCTATGCAATTATGTGTTATGAAGTTTGTCCATTTCAATTAATTTCATTGAAATACTAAGTTAATTTGGAGAAAAAAGGCAAATAGGCATTTCTAGGTATTGTAAGCTGAAATAGGCATTATAGGCAAAATTAACTTCAAGGAAAACAACTCTAGGGCCGTCGGTATGAACTTATATGAAGTCACTTTTACAATATATATATATATATATATATATATATATATAATAACTGTAGGCATTTTCCCTAACATCCGGTCTCTAGTTTATATGGTTACCCATAAGCACTCACCTTTAATCAACTCTCTTTGGTCCAAATTGTTACTAAAAACTTTGTTCTCAAATACTCGAAATATGTTTTCCTCCCTTAAAGTAAGAGTGTATGTTTCGTATTCATATAACTGGGAGAATAACTGCTTTGTATATATTATATACCCCAGCCGCCATATCTCCGGCTATGAAGTTTAGGTTATACGAGGGGTAAAGGGAGAATTCGCCCCTCTACTAGCAATAAGCAAATGGTTGTAGTGGGAGTAAATGTCTACCACAACCAATCACTGCTCTTGACGCTGCTATAGCGCGCTATCAAGGTTAGAAATTGCTGAGATGTTGTCAGCTGTGTGTCTGCTAACCGCATACATAAAGCGGCCACTCCCACTGAACATCCATATCGGAACACTGTCGTGAAAACGTCAAGGCCAGAGAATCAGTGGCTGCTGTATAGTTTAACGGTTCTATAGATGTAATGACAAGACAAATACCTGTAATGTGTAATAGGATGCATTTCCATCACTGAGCAAACATTTAATTTCACTATGCACCTCATTCCTATTTGTAATTCAAAATAAACGAACTCACTGGCACTATCGAACCCGTAAATTAATGGCCTCGCGGACATAAACTCTCCATACATCCCTATCCTGAGCTAAAGTTTTCAATTATTCCCTGTATAATCTACTTCCCGTCGGCCGCGGTGGACTAGTGGTTATGCTCCTTGCCTCTGGTCCCGAGGGTCGCGGTTCAAACCAGGCCGGGGTCGATGGATTTTTTAAGATGGAAAAATCCAAGGAGCAAGTCCTCCGGGAGGCGGGAGGGGCTTTAAGCCGTGGGTCCCGAATCTGAAGATTTTCAGGCTCGTAAAAGATCCTTAAGCCTGAATGAAAAGACCTCTAAGCAAAATTTACCGAATTTTCCCGTCCTAGTACTACCTTGGTTTCCTAGATGTCAGTATGAGGCGGAACGCTGACCACGGACCACTCAAATGACATCTATACGAAAACAAGTGTAACTAAATTGATATGGTTCAAATTATTTCCTGTAGAGGGAGAGCGCCTAAACCTCTGTTAAGGGAAACATGGGCTTACAAGAAGAAGATAATCTACTTCCCTCAAATCATGGTTAATGTTGTTCTCCCACCTCATTCTTGGTCTACCGACTGGGCGTTTTCCCACTGGTTTTCCTACAAGAAGCTTGCGTGCACGTCTTTCATTCCCCATTCGTGCCACATGTCCTGCCCATCGCAGTCAATGAGACTTAACTGTTCTTATTATATCTGGCTTCCTATAAAGACCATGTAGTTCACAATTAAGTAGTCTTCTCTATTCATCTCTGCTCTTTGGCCAAAAAAATGCCTAAGAACTTTATTCTCCAATACTCTAATCTCCTTTCCTCTCTTAAAGTAAGAGTCCATGTTTCACATCGATATAATATGTAATGTAATGTAAGCCCATGTTTTCCCTTAACAGAGATTTAGGCGCTCTCCCCCTACAGGAAAGAATTTGAACCATACTAATTTAGTTACACTTGTTTTCGTATAGATGTCATTTGAGTGGCCCGTGGTCAGCGTTCCGCCTTATACTGACATCTAGAAAACCAAGGTAGTACTAGGACGGGAAAATTCGGTAAATTTTGCTTAGAGGCCTTTTCATTCAGGCTTAAGGATCTTTTACGAGTCTGAAAATCTTCAGACTCGGGACCCACGGCTTAAAGTCCCTCCTGGAGGACTTGCTCCTTGGATTCTTCCATCCTAAAAAAATATATCGACCCCGGCCGGGCTTGAACCCGCGACCCTCGGGACCAGAGGCAAGGAGCGTAACAACTAGTCCACCGCGGCCGACTATCCATATAATATAACTTGGAGAATAATAGTTTTATAGGCTATATTTTCAGTTTAACGTTTTTTGAAAGGAGTTGTGACAAGAGTCCCTGAAATGCATAATAGCACTGAGCCTATGTTTAATCTGTAACCTATACCCAGGATATTTACGACCTGATATAATACGGGCGGGTTTAATTCACGAACTCGATTGCGGGGACGAGCATGCTAACCACTAAACCACCAGGGGCCGACATCATAATGGTTTTTCAATGTATCACACTTTTCTACGACAAGGATTCATGGCTTTGTCTTCCTACCAAAATGTGTTCAGAAATATAAAATAATAATTAAAAAAAACTAAAATAATACGTATTTAATACACAAGTGATCTTCTTGGTGATATAAATATTAAAATATATATGTAGTCAATATGCCCATTTCACCAATTAATGCTTTAAAATGGTCAACAAGTTTCTACAGCCAAGCTGTCATTCTCAAGACCAGATATTGACTGATATCTGGTCTTGAGAATGACAGCTTGGCTGTAGAAACTTGTTGACCATTTTAAAGCATTAATTGGTGAAATGGGCATATTGACTACATATATATTTTAATAAAATAATACGCTTTATTAGAAAACCGAACTAAAAAATTTAAAAAAAAATAATTTCCAACACGCTTGGGATAAAATTAAAGTGGTCAACAAAAAAATAATAATATCCAACACATCTAGAATAAAACTAGAGTTATCTGCAAAAAAAAAAAATTTAACCATCAAAAGCGTGTGGTAGATAACTCTAGTTTTATTCTAGATGTGTTGGAGATGATTTTTTGGTTGACCACTTTAATTTTATCCCAAGCGTGTTGGAAATTAAAATTATTTTTCATTTTTTAGTTCGGTTTTCTAATAAAGCGTTTTTAAACTATTATTTAGTTTTTATTTTTTAGTTGTCGGCCGCGGTGGACTAGTGGTTATGCTCCTTGCCTCTTGGACGTTTTTAGGATGGAAAAATCCTAGAGCAAGTCCTCCGGAGGGACTTTAAGCCATGGGTCCCGAGTCTGAAGAATTTCAGGCTCGTAAAAGATCCTTAAGCCTGAATGAAAAGGCCTCTAAGCAAAAATTTACCGAATTTTCCCGTCCTAGTACTACCTTGGTTTCCTAGGTGTCAGTATGAGGCGGAACGCTGACCACGGACCACTCAAATGACATCTATACGAAAACAAGTGTAACTAAATTAGTATGATTCAAATTCTTCCCTGTAGAGGGAGAGCGCCTAAATCTCTGTTAAGGGAAACATGGGCTTACAAAAAAAAGCTTTTTTAGTTTGGTTTTCTAATAAAGCTTGTTGTTTTAGTTTCATAAACTATATATACATTTCTTTAATTTTTTAGTTTAATTGATTGTCACAAACCGGAATCCTATGAAAATTGAATTGCTTAATACTCTTCTTAAAAATCCTCCGGGCCGGATTTGAACCAGCGACCTATGGATTACTGAAATTATATACCACTACAGTCCACCGCTCTATGGACTAAAAAGTCGGTAAGTTCGCAACTTATTATACCGATCTTTATTTTTTTGATGTCCTGATGATGCTGGCCAGGATCTTAGAAAAAAATTATTAAATTATTGTATTGTTATTGGTCCTTTACAAGTATACAAAGTTTCAAGTCGATCCAATGAGTTTAAGTGGGTGAAAATCGTGTTGAAAGATTCCGTTACATAGACAGATACAGGTCAAGCTAATATAAAGCGTGTGTTATTGTAGAGCAATAACAGCAATGTTAAACGGTGTGCCATGGAACAGACAATCAGGAAAAATAAATTACAAATATATAATTCATCATAATACATTAATGAATTTAGGCCATTTGTTGACCTGTTTCGGCCTCAAGAGAAACACCATCCAAAAATATTTTGAGTGGACGTCCTGGTCTTCTTCCTACAGGTTGATAGCTTAACATTTGTTTACGTATCCTGTGATCTTCCATTCGATGAACATGTTGCATCCATCTTGACTTATAATCAGAAAATTGGTTTTCTAAAGGTTCCATGTGTAATTCTTCTAAGATGTCTTTATTTTGTTTGTGATCTAGTAGTGTGTATCCTGCAGTCCTCCGAAGGTATCTCATTTCAGCAGATCTAAGTCTCTGTATATCCTTCTGTTTTAATGTCAATACTTCGCTACCATACAAAAGAATTGGAAGAGCCAGAGGGAAAACGTCCAGTTGGTAGACCAAGAATGAGGTGGGAAAATAACTATGACTTGAGGGAAGTAGATTATACAGGAAATGATTGGAAAGCATTAGCTCAGGATAGGGATGTATGGAGAGCTTACGTCCGAGCTGCCATGAACCTATGGGTTCGATAGTGCCAGTGAGTGAGTGAATGAGTGTTTTATACACTTTCAGTCTTGAGTGTTTTTGGACTAACTGCGGCTTGAAGATAGAATTTATTAACCCTGAAATCCATAAAAGAAATGATATTTTCTGCGTTTACATAAATGAACTAGCTAATACCCGGTGTGCGTAGCTACGTCTAAATAAATGAAATATTAAATGTTAATTAAATTGTATGGTATACGTTTAGACGAACCAAACATGGCAGTTGCTAGTCAGTTTTTAATTTCGTATATCAGGCAAACCTCCACTTCTAATTGTCGGATTTAGTTTTTTTTTTTTTGATAATACCTACTTCGGTTTATTTTAATAGGATATACTGAGTTTCCTTGTGAAACATCGAAAATTGTGACCGCTCGAGCGATTTTTAAATTTTCACTTCAGATGAACTCCTACACCTACAGTCTTACTAATAAAAACCTCTTATACAGGCTTTTATCAGTTGTTTAGTTATACAATGTATAAGCCTTATGTAGATCATATATAATTTTCTTACTAATAAACGTTGTGCCGGAGCTATATAACAATATAACAGTTATACACAATACGTCACATATTCGTCATCACTATGACGTCAGAACAATATTACGCGCAGTTTGTAACAGAAATAAAACAACATCAACTAGTGATTAATTGTGTGAGAAATGAGTATGGATAAGAATTAATAGAGATTCCCTAATTGGGGAGGTACGGAAAAAATAAATGTTTTAATTTATTTACATTTCTCTTTACGCAATGTCAAATATATGGAAGAATTAGTTTCACAGATAATGTGCTGACATCTATCGTCAAGAATTTCGAACAATTCTTGGAAACTAATAAAGGTTATTCCCATTACGTATGAATTATATGCAGTGTTTTAAGATGCGTTAGAAAACGTTCAAAATAGTAGAAAATGTTACCGACAACAGAATAATGCTTTAGGCGAAAAAAAATTGCAGTTTGATCGGGAATCGAACCTAGAACCTCACGGACTGCAGTCAGAAGCTCTAACCACATGACTATCAAGCTATCATGATGTGTTCGTTGGCGA